>ML093477.1:0-15977 GCA_003697995.1 Taxidea taxus jeffersonii | reverse complement strand
TACTACAACATGCACGAACTTCAAAAACATCATACTCTGAAATGAATTATTCACAAAACACCATATATTGAAAAATGTCTTTTTAATAATGTCCAGAATTGGCAAATCCACAAAAACAGAAAGGAAACAACCTAAGTGTGCATCAGTGGATGTGTGAATAAAAAAAATGTAGCATATTTGCATAATGGCATATTATTCAGCCATTAAAAAGAGGAAATGTTAGTCTTTGTGACAACATGGATGGACCTTGAGGGCATTATGGTAAGTGAAATAAGTCAGAGAGAAAGACATATACTGATGATATCACTTACATGTGGAATCTAAAACACCCAAACTCAAAGAAAGAGAGTAGATTGGTTTTTGCCAGGGACAGGCAGGGGGTGTGTAGAAGTAATGTGTGAGGGTGGTCAAAGTTATAAGTAATAAGATGACTAAGGCCTGGAGATGTAACATTCAGCATAATGGCTGTAGTAAATTATACTCTACTGCTTTTTTGAAAGTTGCTAACAGAGTACATCTTAAAAGTTACACCTTACAAGTTCTCAACACAAAAATTGTAACTATGTAAGGTGATGGATGTGTTAACAAACCTTATTGTGGCAATCATTTCACAATATATACATATATCAAATCATCACATTGTACACCTTAAACTTACATAACCTTATACATCAATTATATCTCAACAAAGCTAAGAAAAAAGAGAAGTACTTGATTAACATGCAATTTTGGTTGGCAGTTGTTTTCTCTGAGCACGTTGAAGATATTATCACACTGTGTTCTGGCTTTCCTTGTCACTGTTGAGAAGTTAGCTGTCAGTGTATCGGGAATTGAAGGTTCTCATTTTTTTTTCTTGGTACTTTAGTACGTTTATGTGTTTCATGTTCTGCACTTTCATGTGTCTAGGTATTTATTTTTATACCTTCATGAATCTGAGAATTGGTATTTTTTAAAAAATAAGTTCTGAAAAATTCTCAAGCACTATGCTTTTGAATATTGCCTCAGTCCCCTTCTCTCTTCCTCCTTTTTCACACTTAATTAAACATATATTAGAACTTTGTATTCCCCTATGTTGATTCAACTTTTAAAATAACTTTACATATCTGCTTCTCTTCAGAGATATCTTCCAGCCCCCAAATTTTCTTTATATCTAATCAAATTTAAACCTACCCATTGAGTTATGTGTTTTTTTCTAGAAGTTCTGTTTGCTTCTTGTTCAAATACACTTTCACATGTTATAATCTTTACTTTTTTTTTTTATTCATTTGACAGACAGAGAGCACAAGTAGTTAGAGAGGTAGGCAGAGAGTGAGAGGGGGAAGCAGGCTCCCCGCTGAAGCAGAGAGCCCAGTGCGGGACTCAATCCCAGGATCCTGAGATCATGACCTGAGCTGAAGGCAGTAGCTTAACCCACTGAGCCACCCAGGTGCCCCTATAATCTTTATATTTTTAAAAATAATTTCAGTCTCTCATTTGCTTTCTTAGAATCTGATGACACATTTTTGTTTTATATTTGATATCTGATTATTTACTGGAGTCTTTATCTGATTATGTTGCGCACAATTTTAATGATTCTCACTCACAGTATCTCGTCTTGTACATTTTGTACATATTTCTTGAAACTTTATTTGTAGGGATTTCTGAAGGCCTATATTAAATATGGGTTCCACTAGAAAAAAACTGTCCCATTTCTGCCACCAGCCTGGGAATTTTACCAAATTCTTCATGCACGTATGCATGACTGCATGTGTGCATACGTGTGTGTATGTGTGTTTGACACCCATGTGGTATGAGTTTTGATTGACATAACCGTGTCATAACTGGCTCATGGTTATGAATTTTAAGAGAAGATACCCTCCAGCATCCCATGCAGTGTCTACAGATGTGCGGTTTTATTTGTCTTCCTTTGGCAAGGATTGTGGGCTGGTGATGGGCTGGTCATTGGGATGTGTTTACTTGGGTTTTATGTTACACTGGGTATGTATACTTTGGAGTTGTATGCAGAAGTGCCTCATATTATATTTCGCACTTATGGTGACCCCTAGGACTTTGTCTTCCCCATATTCTTATACATCAAAAAAAACAATGCCAAATTTACTTAGAATAGCAAATGTTCTCAAGCTGAAGACAGATTCGGGGCTACTTAACTTTCTTTGTTCCTCCTTTATTCTGGGTATTACTAAGTTTTTACTAATGTTTTTACAAAATGAATGTAGACATAAATAATTTAGTTCTGTAGCAAAAGTCACTCACAGTAACTAGTTCTCAAGAAATACTTGTTGAAGGGATGAATGAACAATTTCTCAGGTCCTCCTATGTTAGATTGATGGTTCATCCAGGCTCTCATAGGGAATGGTAGAGAACCAGATCCCTTTCCCAGAGAATATTTCTCTGTATCAGTATCTTTTCTACAAAGTAACACAGAACAAGAATTACGAAAGAAAAAGAAAGCCTCTTTTCCACCTTGCCTTTGCTAAAAGAGAAAAAGAAAGAAAGAAGGGAATAAGGAAGAGAAAATGGAGGAGAGGAGGGGATGCAAAGAATGAAGAAAGGCGTGGTGGTGGAACTGTGAATTGTAGGCTTCTATAGTTGAGGTTTACTCATTCATGAGGACCTTTTACATTTCTCTCTCATATCTGGAACTATGGCCAATTCTCGTGCAGATGTTCCTGCACATCCATGGCCATAAATGAGTGTATTCTGACTCTTAAGGTGTTTTCCAACCTCACGTTCTGATCTCATCCAGCATGCCAGTACTCTAATGAGCTGAAGGAGGAATCTAGTGGTTTACTGAAGAGAAGGTTAAATTGAAGATCGACCAGTAGAGGAAAATACTTCCTCTGAGTTCTCTGGAATTCATTTCAGGGCCCTGCTACTTGTCTTTGAACTCTTATTTCTCTAACTGCTCTTTTGCATTAGATCTTTCAAGAAAAATATGTTTATCCCTTCACCCTCTGGCCTGGGTGGTCTGAATCAGTGAAATCATTCCGTGTCTCAGAGTCATATTAATAGAAACATGGCTTTGATAAGTCTGGTTCTTCCATAAGTCACCATGCTTTTAGAAGCACTTTATTATCTTCCAAGATGAATTATGTGACATCCTGTAATGGGACCTAAATATCAGGACCTGTGACCTTTCTCAAGGTGAGCACCATCTCCTCACTGCTTCCCTCTCTCCAAGCCATCATCTTACCCTCTCCTAAGGACTGTGGAGCGCTAATGTACACTCCATACACTCCCAAAGATCAGAGCTCGGCTGGTTTTTCATCCATGCATGTGTCCTGCAATGAAGGAACGCCTTGCAAGAGCACTGTTGGGCAGAAATGGCAAGATTTCTGGAGACAAGAAATGGCTTGTTAATGGCTGCTATTAACAAGCAGAGCACAAGAGGTGAGTTGATGGAATATGGCCTCCTTGCTTAATGGGAGCTGGTGACCGACACTGTCCACGGGAGAAAAGAGAGTGTTAAGTGGATGTCTAGAATATGGACCGCTCCACAAACTGAGTGGTACAAAAGGCCGGTGCGCCGCGGTCGTGTTTGCCAGAAGACTTTCTTGCTTGTGCGTTCCCGTGTACATGGACTATAGCATAGACTTTGCTAGCAGATACTGCCCCATTTTGCAAAAAGGACTTTCCTTGGGCCGTCGACGTGGGTGGGCCCTCTCCACAATGAATCACAGCACCGGACTTCCTCCTGACATCACACTTCAATCAAAAACTTTTTGCACAAAATGTCACTTTCAAAGATGCGGTTTGGGGAGAAAAAAAGAAGTGTCTTTATAAAAAATTCATGGCCACAATGATCTGATAATGCAGTGTTCTGATACCAGCAGATGTTTTGTCTAACATGTTCCCTGAAGCTGTACTCTGTGCCTTCATATCTTTCATTTCCAGTTGCTATCTGCTGACTGTGGGATGTCATGTACGTACCCTATAGCTATGCGCGGCAATTCGCATCTAACACCACCGCGCGTAATGAGCTTCACAAGATGCTTGTCGCAGTAACTCCGTACTTCCCTAACCATATGGAACACAACACTCTAAAGCCCATAGACACTTTTTTTTATTACAGTTCAGATCCTTAAAACATAATCTGTGTGATGTCTAGTGAATGTGCGTGAAGAGCGCTGAAAACAAAGTTAACACTTGTTCACATCATCTGTTACAAATGTCCAATTTGGGACAATAAATTTCCTCGGAACCTGTTCTTTTGCTGACTCGTTGCTTTATCTTTTTTCCTCTTTCTCTCACGTCGTTTTTTTTATGAACTATGCATATGTATTAAATGGGATTTGTTGTCCCTAGATACCAATTTGCATAAAGTACAAGCCATCATTGGTTGGAGAGAAGCAAATTACTTCTCCGGCAAGATCACACTTTTTTTTTTTTTTTTTAATTTTAACAAACCGCAGGCAGAGGCTGTTAACAGCACTTAGCCAGATATGCAAAGTATCACTTTTCTCAAAAGCAGCTTGATCAATGAGGGGGAAGAGAAAAAAAGTGAGAGGTGATATTATTCAATTAAGTCCCCTATAAAGCTGACCTGAAACAGAAATGCCATACCTGTTCGGCCACCTGTCCACCTGCCGGTAAGCTGAGCCTCTGCGTTTCCCCTTTGGTTCAGATCAGGTATTCAAGCCTTGAGGGGGAAAATAAAAATCAAGAGACTTAAGTTAGCAAAGAAGTGAGACCAACTCAGCAGCTTTTAAAAATAAAACTAATCTCGCAGTTTTATTCTCTGCTTTTCAGAAAACTCACCGGTTTGGATTTATTTCTTTTTCGAGTTACTCTTGCCATTCTTTTCTTTGCGGCTTGATAATCGAGCAACTCTCTGTCAACAGTTCTGCTTATAATTGCTGACTCAAAACGTCTTGTAAACTGCAAGTGGGACCCGCACCCCCCCCCACCTCTGGCCGTCACTGAAGGCAGCTTTTCTCTAACGCACAAGGGAACAAGTGTGGAACGTTCTGGATGGGGCCCCAGCGTCCAGGTCTACACCAGTCCGAGGCTAGCTCTCCCCACTGCTCTTGTCGTGTACACCTGTGACAACTTGGCAATTGCCTGGGTGATATCGCAGAGACTTGCAAATTCCAGCTTGTCCCTCTGCTAAGTAGAGCTGTGCTAGTTTTTGCTAAATAAGGAAACAAACAGCTCTCTCAGCCAAGAATCTCAGACGACGTATGGGGGGTGGAAGTTGGGAACCTTAGAAACAGCTGGGAATAAATGACACTCTCCAACTTTTGACAAACTTGCCATAGAAACTTCAGGAGACTGTGGTCTGACTTAGATGCACATTTCAGTTAAGTTTTAGTTCCAAGGGCTTTGATATATGTTATAGAATAACTGAATTTTTAAGACCAGTTTAACTCATTCCAGCCAGCCTCTGTGTAAGTGTTTTACAGGTAACAAATATATGTTCTAGTCACTGTAATCCCTAAAAATAAATGAGGAATTTTTAGTAAAGTCTGCTTCCCCTTTTAGGAAGGGGTACTCTATTATTAATTGAAGAGAAACAAAGAGAATGGAATATGTTATTTACCCCCATTGTTTTGTCCAGAGGCCAAGCAAAGATAGAAAAAATTGAGTGAAAAGCCAACTTAGTGATAAAGGGGCTTATGCTACTACCCATGCTATCTCTGGTGAAGATAAAGAAATGACCAAAATTCACCATTCAGGAGTCAGAGACTTTGTGAGTGAGAGTGCATATGTGCATGTATGTGTTTTCCCTCACCCCGGTGTTCCTAGTGCCTAGAAAACTGGTACTTATGAAATGCTCAGTACCTGTTTGTTAAATGAATTAATGAATGGCTGAGTTGTGAATTAATGGACACATAAAGGAAGTGGGCTGTGCAAAAGAAACTATTAATATCACTAGAGTAAAAGATCAATGGAAGTCCTGTCATATACGATTCCCTACTCTGAATTCCATCTTAGAGACATTTTGGAGTGCCTGGACTGTACTAGGAAATAAACAAAGCATTGCTTACAGAGTCTGGGAGGTAATGGTTATGGAAATTGTATGATTTTTGGAATAGAAACAAACAAAATGATTCCACTTACTAATGCAGTGAACTTCGGTAAGTTACTTAATCTCTTTGAGCCTTAGTTTCCTCTACTGTGAGATAGAAAAAAAAAAAAAACAAACCTGTGGCACAGGTTTTGATGATTAAATGACATTAGTCAATATCAAATTCCTGATACATAGAAACACTCACCGACTGTTGGGTTCCTTTTTATTTCTCTGCCCCTAAGAACTTATAATCTAATTCTCCTCTCTGAAATGAACACACTAAATATATCTCCTAAAGAAGAAAATCTTGGAAGATTTGGAGAGGAACTCAAAACTACTTCTGAGAAGAAAAATGCACAAAAGAAAGAGATTTTGTGCCCTGTCCTGTCTCTTGCCCGTGCACATGCTGTTTTACCTGCCTACAACACCTTCCTTTCTTCTATTCACTTATCCAAATTGTATTCAATTATCTAATTTCTAAGCCCTTAGTGCTTAGGAAACAGGATTTCAGAGCTCATAGTGGGCTTACGTATTGTTTGTTCAACCTCAAAACATAAATATTTCTGTTTTACTGTGTTCTATCGGTTGTCTTTTGTTGTATAACAAATAACCTTAAAACATAGCATTTTGGAACAGCAGTTGTTTCTCATAGTCAGTGGGTTAGCTGGATGGCTTCCCTGCTGGGTTAGCCTAGATCTACTCACACAATTGCATTTAGCTGGAGGGTTGGCTGGGTTGAAAACTCTAAGAACTTTGTCTGGAGCCTCTTGGTTCTTCTCCGTGTGGTCTCTTCCCCTCCAGTAGGCAAGATGGATTTCCTTGTGTTGCAGTGAGGTGACCATGGAAACTGCATGGCCTTGTTAAGGACAAAGCTCCAGAACTTACACAAAGTCATTTCTGCCACATTTTATTGGGCAAAACAGGCCACAAGGCCAGTTCATATTCAAAGAGGTCAAGAAGGAGATTCTGCCACTGGTTGGGAGATATGTCAATGCTACACCACAAAGAGTTGTACATACTGGAACTGGAGGTATTTGTGGCCATTAAATAATCAACCTCAGGTACTCCTTGCTTTGATATTGAGGATTTGCATCAAAATTCTTTTTATCTCTGGCCCCCATTTTGAATACCTATCCTGATAAACTGTCTAGCTTCAAAAGACGTTTTGGGCACCAAGTCCTTATTTCTAGGTTTTGCATATTTAGAGTCATTAATTGCACTCTTCTAAACAAAGGATTTTCAAATCATGTTTCATACTTTCCTTCTTACTACAAGGGGAAGGAACAATAGATTATGTCCATGCTATGTCATATTTTGATATGCTACCTTTCAATAAAGCCTGCATTAAAAGGAAGAAAGATCTCAGCCCAACTTTATACCCCGGGAACTAGAAAAAGAACAACAAACTAAACCCAAAGTCAGCTGAAGGAAGGAAACAATAAATATCAGAGATAAAATAAAGCAGAGAATGAAAACACAATAGAAAAAAAAAACAAACCAACAAAACTTAGAGGTTTTTTTTTTAAAGATTTTATTTATTTATTTGACAGACAGAGATCACAAGTAGGCAGAGAGGCAGGCAGAGAGAGAGAGGGAGGAAGCAGGCTCCCTGCCAAGCAGAGAGCCCGGTGTGGGACTCAATCCCAGGACCCTGAGATCATGACCTGAGCCAAAGGCAGAGACTTTAACCCACTGAGCCACCCAGGTGCCCTAGAGTTTTTTTTAAATAAACAAAATCAACAAACTTTTAGTTAGACTAAGAAAAAAGAGAGAAGATCCTGATAAATAATATCAGAAATGAAAAAGGAGACATTAAAACAGATGTCTCAGAAACAAAAAGGATCACAAAGGACTATTAGAGTAATGATTTACAAACAAATTGGATAACCTAGAAGACATGGACAAATTTCTAGAAGCACACAAGTAACCAACACTGAATCTAGAAGAACCAGAAAACCCTAAATACACCACTCATAAATAAGACTGAAGTAATAAAAACCTCCACAAAAGAGAAAAGCCCAGAACCAGATGACTTCATGGATGAATTCTACCAAACATTCAAAGAAAAATTGGCCTAATCCTCTCAAATGCTTCCAGAGAATGGAAGTAGAGGGAATACTCTTAAACTAATTTTATGAAGCTAGCATCACCCTAATACTAAAGTCAAACAAAGACACCACCGAAAAGAAAACTACAGGCCAACATCTCTGATGAACAAAGATACAAAAATACTTAATAAAATGCTAGCAAACTGTGTGCAGATTCAATACAATCCCTGTTAAAATTCTGATGGCATTTTTGCAGAAGTGTAAAAAGCAATTTTGAAATTATTATGGAACCACAAAAGAGCCCAAATAGCCAAACCAACCTTAAGAAAGAACAGAGGTGGAAGTGTCACATTTTCTGAATTCAAATTATATTATAAAGTATAGTAATCAAACAGTATGGTAGTGGCATAGACACATAGACCAATAGGACAAAATAGAGAGCCCAAAAATAAACCAAAGCATATACAATCAACTAATTTTCAATATGGGCACTAAGAATACATAATGGGCCAATGATAATCTTTTCAGTAAATGGAATTGGGAAAACTGGACATCCATATACAGAAGAATGAAATTGGATTCATATCTTAACCCAAGGACAATAATCAACTCAGAATGGATTAAAGACAATATAAGACCTGAAACTGTAAAACTCCTAGAAGAAAACATCCGAAGAAAGCTCCTTGACACTGGTCTCCCAGTGATTTCTTAGATATCTTAGATATACCAGAAGCTCAGGCAACAAAAAACAAGAAGCAAAAATAAAGTAGGACTACATCAAACTAAAAAGTTTCTGTACAGAAAAAGAAAGGATCAACAAAATAAAAAGGCAACCTATGAATTGAGAGAAAATATTTGCGAACTGTATACCTAATAATTAATGTCCAAAATATATAAGGAACTCATACAAGTCAACTGGGGGAAAAAAACAAACAAACAACCCAATTTAAAAAAAAATTGGCCAGAGGAAGGATCTGAATAGACATTCTTCCAAAGTAGACATGCATATGACCAACAGGTATAAAGCATTCTTGGGAAACCTGGGTAGCTCAGTTGGTTACGCATCCTGCTCTTGGTTTTGGTTCAGGTCATGATCTTATGGGTCATGAGATGAAGCTCTTTGTGGAGCCTGGTGTCGGGCTCTCCTCACTCAGTGAGGAGTTTGCTTGAAGATTTTCTCCCTCTGCCCATCCTCCCAATTGCATGTGCGCTCTCTCAAATAAATAAATAAATCTTAAAAAAAAAAAAAAAAAAGCTTGCAGGGTGCCTGGATGGCTTAGTCAGTGTTAACTGGGTGCCTTCAGCTCAGGACATGGTCCTAGGGTCCTGGGATCGAGCCCCGCTTTGGGCTCCTTGCTCAGCAGGGAGCCTGCTTCTCAACCCTGCCTGCTGCTCCCCCTGCTTGCTTGCTCTCTCCCATTCTCTCTCTCTGTGTCAAATAAATAAGATCTTTAAAAAACAAAACAAAACCAAAAAAAACAAAAAAAAGCTCTCTTTCCATCACTGATCATAATAGAAATGTAAATCAGAGTCATAAGGTATCACTTTATACCTGTTAAGATGGCTATTATTTGAAAGATAACAAGTATTAGGAGGTGGAGAAAGGATAACTCTTGGACACTATGAGTGGGCATGTAAATTGGTATGGACATTATAGAAAACAGTATGGAAATTCCTCAAAAAACTAAAAATATAACTATAATATGATTCAGCAATTCCACTTTTAGGTATATATCCAAAAGAATTGAAATCAAGATCTCAAAGATATATCTACACTCCTATGTTCATTGAGCATTATTCACCATAACCAAGATAAAGAAATTCCTTGTATTGCTGACAAATAAAGAAAATATGGGATGGATATATATGTATATACACAACAGATTATTACTCATTTGCAACAACATGGATGAACCTGGAATGTATTATACCAGACACAGTGAAATAAGCCAGACACAGAAAGAAAGAAAGAAAGAAAACAAAACAAAACACTACATGATCTCACTTATATGTGGAATCTAAAAATTGGATGTCCATATGCAAAAAAGTTGAATTCATGAATTTCCTAAATTCATGTAAATAAATCTAGATACAGACCTTACACTTTCACAAAAATTAACTCAAAATGTGTCATAGGACTAAATATAAAACACAATACTGTACAATTCCTAGGGAAAAAAATAGAGATAATTTATGTGTGATCAGGTTTTAGATATGCCACTAAAAGCATATAAATTTTACCTTGTTAGAATTAAAATTGTCTGCTCCGCCAAAGACCACATCAAGAGAATGCAATGACAAATATCATAGACCAGGAGAAAATATTTGCAAAACGCATATCTGATAAAGGAATTGTATCCAAATGATACAAAGAACGCTTACAACTCAATAATAAGAAAATGACCCAGTTAAAAGATCTGAACACTCAGCTTACCAAAGAAATTATACAGATTGCAAATAAACATATGAAATGATCCTCAATATCATTGTCATCAGGAAATTGGATTCTGAATTTTGCCAAATTGTTTTTCTTAATCTATTGAAATAATCATGTTTTTCTTCTTTAGTTCATTGTTGTGAATCAGATGGATTGGCTTTTGAATGTTGAACAAGCCTTGCACTCATGAACTAAACCTTACAAGGTCATGATGTATTATTATTCTTTTATGGATTGCTGAAAAATTTTTTTGCTAATATTTTGTTGAATACTTCTGTGTCATACATTGGTTGACAGTTTTTTATTTCTTGTATTATTTTTGTCTAGCTTTTTATATGAGGGTACTGCCTCACAAAATGAGTTGAAAAATGTTCCCTCCTCATGCATTTTTGTGAAATTGTGGAAGACTCTGCAAAATTTGTGTTATTTTTTCTTAAATATTTGGTATGCTTTGTCAGTAGAGCCATTTGGTACCAGACTTCTCTTTGCTGGAAATTTCTTAATAATGAAGAATTTTCCTTAATTGACATAGGGATATTCTAGCTATCTAGTTTCTTCTTGAGTGAGTTTTTGTATTCATCTTTCAATTAATTGGCCCATTTCATCTAAATGGTCAAATGTATAGACATAGAATATTTTTTAGCATCCTCTTATTATTTTAGAATCCCTTCTTTCCTTATCATCTGATGGTCTGTAAGGGATATTTCTTTTTATTCCTGATATTGAAAATTAGTATCTTCTCTTTTGTTCCTGATATTGAAAATTGGTATCTTTTCTGTCTGACTTAGATTTGTCATTTCTGTTTCTTTTCAGCAAACCAGCTTTTGGTATTATTGAGTTGTTTGTCTCTATTGTTTTTCTCTGTTTTCAGTTTTGTTGATATCTGTCCTTATGTTTATAATTTTCTATCTTGTGCTTGCTCTGTAATTTTTTCTTTTGTTTCTGGCTTCTTAAGGTGAAGCTTAGATGGTTGATTTGAGGTCTTTCTTCATACTCACATAAGCATTTAATGCTATAAATTGTGCTCTAAGCACTGTTTTAGCTTCTTCCTAAAAAAAATTAGCTTCATCCCCACATTCACCTTAAGTTTAAAATATTTTATATTTTAGTACTTTTCAGATTTTTTTGGTTTTTTATTTACTTATGATCAAAAAATATTTTTTGTGCAGGTTTTCTTTCTTTTAAATTTGTTATGGTTTGTTATATGGCCCACAATACAGTTGCTCTAGGTGTCTTTTTTTTTTTAATGTGCATTTAACAAGAATGTGTATATTCAGCTGTTTTTTGGTGTAATGTTCAATAAATTAGCAACTATATCAAATCAGTTAATGTTATTGTTCAGGTATTCTGTATCTCTGCTAATTTCCTGTCTTTTTGTTTTACTGATGATTGGAAGCAGAGTATGGAGTCTCCAACTATAATTATGGATTTTACTATTGCTCCTTCTTTTACTCCTATTTCTTCTATCTCTCTGTGAATTCATTATATTTTTCTGGTTTTTTGTTTTTCCAGTAATTTGGGGTTTTGTGTTCTGAGACTCCAGGTATCATAAAATCAGTGGTGAATGTTGACTCTTTTTTAAAATTTTAGTAGGTTCAGATGATAAAGCCTTTCTTGCCTTCTGTGAGTATGGTTCCAACATCAGTAAGATGCCACAGCTTTTGCTATGTCGCTTTAGATATGTTTTATGCGTGTAGCAGTTAGTCTGGGACTTGGTGTTGGTTTGTATTATAGTTCAGTTCTCAAGACCTTTGCCTCGCTGGTTTGTGTCTACTACACACACGCACAGCCTGTGGAGGTAAGTCCACAACTTGTGTCAGTTCATATAAAGAAAAAGGGTTTATCTTTTCCATCTTTGTCTTTGAGACTTTTCCTACACATATTAGTGTTCAGGGAGGCTTTGCCCTTCAGAGGCTTCACTATCTCACACTTAGGTCAAAGTTGGGAGGAAGTTTAGAAAATCACCCTGGTTATGGTCATTCTTCAAGCTTTGATCCCTCTCCATTTTGTCTGCTATTGCAAACTTTTCAGAGCCCTCAACTAGTTACTTTCTAAAAATGATGTCTAGAATCTTGAGTTGTAATCAGTTGGAGTGATAAGCATCGTGGGCTTACTCCATTTTGGGCAGCACTAGAAGTGTCAACCTGGTTTTAATAAATTATAATAATACATGGGTACTCATTGAGGAATTCTTAACAGTCTGAGGATTATGTTTTGGTAAAATGCTTTGTTTGAAAATATGTATGTGACAAGTATCAAGAAATACAGTCTCCAACATGGCACCTGGAATTCAATAACTGTCTTAGGAAAAGGCTTTAGAGGTGACTGCCATCTAGCAGGGGTTCAGTGAATGTAATTTTTTATTACAAATAAATACTGATAATTAAAAGACAATTTACAATGTATTAATAAAAATGTTTACATAACAGAAAACACCCCATTGAAGAGTTCCTTTAAGCAACAAATTATCAAAAAACTTAAAAAATAGACTTTGATCTTCCCAGACACATATATGTTATGCAAAATCCATTTTACTTGAATTAAAGGAATTTCACTTCGGTCATTAGTCATGTCCCAGCAAATCTGCCCAATTATTGATCTTAGTCGTGAAAATCTTGAGACAATAATGCCTAATTGTTTGCTTTGCTTTGTAAGTTGGCATCATCAGGTTCCTCTTCCTGTGAAGAACTGCGAAGTCATCACGGTTCTAAAATCCAATGTTTAGCCTTTCTGGTTTTATATGTTCATATCATCACACTTCAATAATGGATCCTTCTCTCAGGGACAGAGTTGCATTATCTCAGCTCACAGAATCTGATGAAGAAACCGGAATTACCAGTTTTCAGTGAGAACTATGGTTGTTTCTCTCTCTCTCTCTCTCTCTCTCTCATTCATACACACACACACACACACACACACATACACACAAACAGTATATTTCCACTGGTTTGAATGATCCATCCTGTTCTTATAAGCAGATCTATAAAGGAATCACCATAATCAGATGGCATGCAGTTGAACAGGATATCAGAACTAGGAGAGTGTATCGATTTGACTGTTTAATAGCAGTATAGGACTATATACTCAGGTAAATTCTCATTCCACTACCTAATAACTGAGAGCTGGGCACATCATTTTAACAATGTTGAGGGACGCCTGGGTGGCTCAGTTGGTTAGGCGGCTGCCTTCGGCTCAGGTCATGATCCCAGCGTCCTGGGATCGAGTCCCGCATCGGGCTCCTTGCTTGGCAGGGAGCCTGCTTCTCCCTCTGCCTCTGCCTGCCACTCTGTCTGCCTGTGCTCATTTGCTCTCTTTTCCTCTCTGACAAATAAATAAATAAAATCTTAAAAAAAAAAATAACAATGTTGAGAGGGTAGGTTCTTATTTTGAGTCAGCAGGAGATCAAATAAGTGAGTCATCAAGTATCTCTTACTCCTAATCAAACAGTACAAATCCTACCAGGGCCACAATCATTTACCAGTATGCCCCTATATGAACCATCAGCTATAAGACATTTCCCTCCAAACAGTAACAAATATGGTGGAGATTTTTTTTTTTAATTCCTCTTTATTTTGCCCAAGCATAGAGGAGACAGAACTTAGAAAGAAATATGGGAGACATAAAAAGGAGCAACCCACCCTCCCCACACATACATACACCCATACATACAAACCATCATTAAAAATGTTGGCTTATGGTAGAGGGAAGGAGAGACGGGTATAGATCCTATGAAGATGTAGGAAAAGAAACAAGATGATGCAGAGTTGTCAAAGACAAGATAAAAAGGAAACTTCAAGAGGAAGAGAGTAATCAGCAGGGCATGTAATCAATCTGCTACTCAAGGAAAAAGTTGCAGAGGGTATTGGCCATAAAAAAGCCTCTTGAACTTGGAAGTCAGGTTTGAGAAAGCTCTTTGAGTAGAGTGCAATGGATAAAACATAGCTTTAGATGGTGAGAATAGGGAGACTGGTCAAGGGCTAACTACTTATTTGGGGTGTCTGGCAGGAAAAATGGAAAAATGAGAACTTAGAATATGAACTTTGAGAGGGAATTCTTATTTTTATGGTACAAATTCCTAAGCGTATCATTAGGAGGAAGGGAGGTCTACAGATTCAAAGAAGTAGTGGCAAGATGTAACAACTATTTATCAAGCACCTACTATGCATCTGACATTGTTTTAAGTGCCAGAGATACAACAGTAAAAGAAAGAGGCAAAGATCTCTGCTTCTCGTGATTTACATTCTAGTGAAAATATCCAGGAAATAAAAAAGTAGAATATGTAATTTTTTAGATGCTGATGTGTGCTGCAGAGGAGAAATATTCCCAAGTGGTGCTCAACCTTTTGAGGAGGAGAAATTCCTCTCCCTCCAAGAAGAAGAAGAAGAAAAAAAAAAGGTAAAAATGTTAGATGAACCTAGAGAGACGCTCCTAAAAAGAAGTGGTTGAGGACAGTTGAGTCATTTTGCACAGGAAAGTGGCCTTTTATCTCTGCTTTTGCTTAATACTTCTCTTAGCATACATTTGTCAAGACTTCACGGGGCTCCTACTTCCCTACTGGACGTATGCAGGAATTAACATATGTTGGAGGACTAACTATTGATGTACAGTCTTGGCCCCTTTATTATGAATGGTGATCTAATGCACAGTAACCAAAGTAGTGCCTTTTCCAAATACACATTCATTATCTGTCATACGTCACCTGCACCTACCTATCAACTAGCACACTTAACTTCATTATGTCATTTTTTAGTGACAATCAGTGTAGCCTGAATTGTCACAAAAAGCCCTAATATCAAGGAGAAAACCATGTTGTGTTTGAGAACAAGTTTATGTATATAATATGGTTTCAGTGAGTATAATTGAGTATAATAGAGTTGACTTCATGTCCACAACACCCCTTTCCATATTCGTAGATGGTATATTCCTTTCAACCATTGCTTGCAGAGTGATATCGAGGTTTTCACTATGGGTAGGGAACTCCGCATTTGTGGCCTCAAACATAATGGCACATAGAGTTTGAATAGCTCACCTGAAGCCACCCAACATATCGACATCTTACTCATGATCTTCATAGGTTCGTTTTCTAGAGTAGTTGGCAATTTCAGAAACAATAAGGCAGCCCTGAAAAGGGTCTGTGAAGGGTTCCTGAAAGGAGGGAGATTTTTAGAAAAAAACAGATTCATTCTGCTTAAACTACTTTCTGTCTCAGGAGCCAAGTTCTACCATTCTCTTTGGAGCTCTGTTTGTCTAAGATTGTTGTGTCATTTTCCAGCTTCCATCAGAGATAGGCAAATACTCACCAATGTCTTAATCCAATATTTACCTGATTCCTCATTTAATTCCATGAATTGTGATAGAGAGATGATGCAAAGTATCTCCGCATTTGAATTCTTGCATGTAATGTGTGAACAAAGTCCCGAATGCACTACCACTCCCTAACTCTGCCCTCTCTTGCGGTTGCCTGAGACCCAGGAAGGAGTCC
>ML093476.1:63213-145184 GCA_003697995.1 Taxidea taxus jeffersonii | reverse complement strand
ACCAAATAGACCTTCATCTCAACTCTACAGTAATGGCCCATATTTAAGAAGTTCATAGGTTTTACAAGTATAATGTGATAAAATTAGCCTGGAGAAGCCAACATATTCTCCTTCTCATGATCATCTGGGCTTATAGACATGTTCAAGCCATGTGAGAGGGATTTTTATTTCACACACACACAAAAATAAACAATTTTATTGACAGCTTTGGTACTTAGATTGAGTAGTTTAGTATATTAAAAACAATAAGTAGTAGTGAAAACACATGCACCCACATATTACTGATTACTACACAAATAAAAATCAATATTTATCCAGTGCCAGAATTCATAGATAATAATAAACTATTCATAAAGTAAATTGTATATTATTAGGGTTTTTAAAGTTCAGCTTAATTATAATTTACTTATTTGTACATTTTAAATATTAACATAATACATATTTTACATGTCCAACAACTACATTATACTTTTTGGCTCTTAGAAATATAATATTAATTAAATTAGCAAATTCATATTTATACATAAACACATACATGTAGTAGTATTTCTGAGTGTGTGCATAGGTGCCTGTGGGTGTGTGTGTATATAAAAGGCAAGTGTATGCATTCTAACAAGTACCCCTGGCTATGAGATTCTACAATTTCATATAATATTTTTAGATCATGTGTGTATGAAACATGTATCTAATAAATACATAACAGTGGGAAATATCAAATATCATTGAATATTAAATATCAATTATTAGTAAACTCACACTACGCATGTCTTTGCTTTTCTTAAATTTAGGCTTTTCCTGCAAAACCCGCATTAATCCCACACACAAAGTAATCTTCCAGATAAAAAATAAATGTTCTTTTCTCAATCACTTACCTTTAATTAGTTCATGATATTGTTACTCTTCATGGTTCTGAAACTTGTACATTTGTGAGCATTTGAGGACTAAACAATTTTCTGGAAATACTGACATTTATTAATGTAATCCAACAATTATTGATTTAAAAAAGCATAAATACCACATGCATCCTGAATCACAGGGTGCTTTGGGTTCTGATTTAATCAGACTCATATGATCATCAATACTTTAAGCACTGAAAAAACATATTTCTTTGAGAAATATCCAGCAGATCACAGTGCTTCTCTCTCTCTCTCTTTTTTTTTTTTTTTTGGTTCTTCCATAATATATACCATTGATTAATCCGTAGACAGGTTAATGTCCACAGTAAGGGAAAATAAGAAAAATGAATGAAGCCAGCAAGATAGAAATAAGAAAAGACAATAAATTTATAAAACAAGTAGGGCCATCTATCTTGATAATGGCATCAAATAATGAGATATCTGCCAGGCTTATAACCTTATTGTGAAATAGAATGAATGATATAAAATTGTGAATTTTTGGGACGCCTGGGTGGCTCAGTTGGTTAAGCAGCTGCCTTCAGCTCAGGTCATGATCCCAGCGTCCTGGGATCAAGTCCCACATCGGGCTCCTTGCTCAGCGGGGAGCCTGCTTCTCCCTCTGCCTCTGCCTGTCTCTCTGTCTGCCTATGCTTGTTCTCTCTTTCTCTCTCTAACAAATAAATGAAAATAAAATCTTCAAAAAAAATAAAATACAAATATTCCTTTGGCTATTTGAGGTCTTTTCTGGTTCCATATAAATTTTAGGATTATTTGTTCCATTTCTTTGAAAAAATTTATATGGAACCAGAAAAGACCTTGAATAACCAAAGGAATATTGAAAAAGAAAACCAAAGTTGGTGGCATCACAATTCCAGACTTCAAGCTCTACTACAAAGCTGTCATCATTAAGACAGTATGGTACTGGCACAAAAACAGACACATAGATCAATGGAACAGAATAGAGAGCCCAGAAATAGACCCTCAACTCTATGGTCAACTAATCTTCGACAAAACAGGAAAGAACGTCCAATGGAAAAAAGACAGCCTCTTCAACAAATGGTGTTGGGAAAATTGGACAGCCACATGCAGAAAAATGAAATTGGACCATTTCCTTACACCACACACAAAAATAGACTCAAAATGGATGAAGGACCTCAAAGTGAGAAAGGAATCCATCAAAATCCTTGAGGAGAACACAGGCAGCAACCTCTTCGACCTCAGCCACAGCAACTTCTTCCTAGGAACAACGCCAAAGGCAAGGGAAGCAAGGGAAAAAATGAACTATTGGGACTTCATCAAGATCAAAAGCTTTTGCACAGCAAAGGAAACAGTCAGCAAAACCAAAAGACAACTGACAGAGTGGGAGAAGATATTTGCAAATGACATATCAGATAAAGGGCTAGTATCCAAAATCTACAAAGAGCTTAGCAAACTCAACACCCAAAGAACAAATAATCCAATCAAGAAATGGGCAGAGGACATGAACAGACATTTCTGCAAAGAAGACATCCAGATGGCCAACAGACACATGAAAAAGTGCTCCACATCACTAGGCATCAGGGAAATACAAATCAAAACCACAATGCGATACCACCTCACACCAGTCAGAATGGCTAAAATGAACAAGTCAGGAAATGACAGATGCTGGCAAGGATGTGGAGAAAGGGGAACCCTCCTACACTGTTGGTGGTAATGCAAGCTGGTGCAACCACTCTGGAAAACAGCATGGAAGTTCCTCAAAAAATTGAAAATAGAGCTACCTTATGACCCAGCAATTGCACTACTGGGTATTTACCCTAAAGATACAAACGTAGTGATCCAAAGGGGCACGTGTACCCGAATGTTTATAGCAGCAATGTCCACAATAGCCAAGTTATGGAAAGAACCTAGATGTCCATCAACAGATGAATGGATAAAGAAGAGGTGGTATATATATACAATGGAATACTACGCAGCCATCAAAAGAAATGAAATCTTACCATTTGCGATGACATGGATGGAACTAGAGCGTATTATGCTTAGCGAAATAAGTCAACTGGAGAAAGACAACTATCCCATGATCTCCCTGATATGAGGAAGTGGAGATGCAACGGGGGTGGGAGTTAAGGTGGTCAGAAAAGTAAAAATGAAACAAGATGGGATCAGGAGGGAGACAAATCAAAAGAGACTCTTAATGTCATAAAACAAACTGAGGGGGGTCGGGAGAAGAGGGGTTGGGAGAGGGTGGTGGGGTTAAATTATATGTTTAAATAAAGCTTAAATAAAAAAATAAAAATAAATAAAAATAAAAATAAAATTGTGAATTTTTTTATAAATATAAATACCCCAATTTGATTAAATGAACACATTAATAATTTATCACTAGGTTCCTTTAAAATTAAATAATGGGTAAAAGATAATAAAACAAAAAACATAGACACTTTATAATTTTATTGTCCTAGTATTTAACATTTATTATTTTATTTAACATCACCCAAATTAAAAATATATATATATATATAAGCCCTGAAACAATAAAACTCCTAAGAGAAAACATAAATAATAATCTCTGGGACATTGGCTTTAGCAATATTTTTTTTCTGAATATGTCTCCTGAGGCAAGGAAAATAAAAGCAAAAATGACTTTTGTGACTACATTAAACTAAAAAGCTTTTGCACAGTAAAGAAAACCATCAACAAAATGGAAAGGCAAACCTATTGAATGGATGAAGAGATTTACAAATTATGTATCTGATAAGGGGTTAATATCTAAAATACATAAAGAACTTAAACAATTCAACGACCAAACACACACACACACACACACACACACACACACACACACACGCGCGCACACACAATCCAATTAAAAATAGGCCAAAGACCTGAATAAACACTTTTCCCAAGAAGGTGTACAAATTGCCAATAGACATATGAAAAGATGCTCAATGACGCTACTTATCCGATAAATGTAAATCAAGACCACAATGAGATATCACCTTGTACCTCTCAGAATGTGTAGCATCAAAAAGACAAAACATGATAAATGTCAGAAGGGTGTGGAGAAAGGGAACCCTTGTGCATTATTAGTGTAAATTGGTGTAGCTACTATGGGAAACATATGGAGGTTCCTCAAAAAGTTAAGAATAGAGCTACTAGGGGCACCTCGGTGGCTCAGTGGGTTAAGCCTCTGCCTTCAGCTCAGGTCATGGTCTCAGGGTCCTGGGATGGAGCTCCAAATCAGGCTCTCTGCTTAGCAGGGACCCTGCTTCTCCCCCTCTCTCTGCCTGCCTCTATGTGTAACCTGTGATCTTTCTCTTTCTGTCAAATAAATAAATAAAATCTTAAAAAAAAAAAATGGAGTTACCATATGACCCAGTAATGGTTATTTACCTGAAACAAACAAAACACTACTTCAAAAAGTGAATTTTTTATACACTTTTTGATTTATCAAAAAGATATATCCACCTCTATGTTATTGAAGTATTTTTTACAGTAGCCAAGATATGGAAACAACTGAAGTGTACATCAGTACAGCAGTAAATGTATGTTTGCATATACATATGAATTGATTGTATGTCTTTATATAGATAGATAGATAGATAGATATAGATAGATAGATATAATCTGACTTTATATAAAGTATTTATAAAATGCCAGAGAAATATGATACCATATGATCTCTCAAAAATAAAATACCATAAGATCTCACTTATATATGGAATCTA
This sequence comes from Taxidea taxus jeffersonii, assembly GCA_003697995.1. Lineage (NCBI taxonomy): Eukaryota > Metazoa > Chordata > Mammalia > Carnivora > Mustelidae > Taxidea > Taxidea taxus. Next base: position 140,581 of record ML093476.1, on the reverse strand, counting down.
AAAAACAGAACAAATAAACAAACAAACCAGCAAGCAAAAAAAGGAAATAGACTCGTAAGTACATAGAACCAACTGGTGTCGCCAGAAGGGAGGAAGGGAGGGGAATGGGTGAAATAGGTGAAGTGCAAAACAAATAATAATAAAATAAAATAAAAATACTCTATCTTAATTAAGAAAGGAGTATAAAAAGTTAACTAATTTATGGTTTATGGTAATAGATTTTATCATGTGAAATTACACTCTTCCGTTATAATGCTCATATATAAAGTATACATAGACTATATGATTGACATGTTTGGAATATCATAATGTATCTGCTCTTATGGATATGATTTTATAAAAAGTAATAAGTACACTTTTTATTCATTTTTCAATTTAAGTGGTATATTTTTGTCATTGATAAAACATGTATTGATAGGTAATAAATATTTTTAAAACTTTACAGGCACATTACAGTGTCATTAAATGTTCACTAATTCGTATATTTTTAATTCAAGAAGGCTACATATAACTGAGTATTATACTCAGGTTATATTCAAAATGACAACTAAAAAAATATAACTAATTGTGTAAGTCTTCAGTTGAATATTTAAGTTTCCCAAGTACTCTTACATTTATTTCAAAATGCTGTAAAATATTTATATAATACTATTATTTAAACATTTCTGTTTATAGAATTCCTACATTTCATCGATGCAGGTCGTATCTCAAGTCACTTCACTCTAAGCTATTTTGGACACAATTACCTGTTAAATTTAATTAATATTAGGCTGGAGTAGCGTCTACCAATTTTAGTAAATTCTAGCTTAGTTAAAACTGCTGAATTCAGATCCCTTTATTAAGCAAGGAAAGATATGACCCTGGTTTGAGGCAATTAAAAAAAGGGAGATACCTAAGATGAAATTCCATATCTAGAGCCTAGATATAAAATTTTATCATTTACATAGCAATATCATCATCATCATAAATGGGAGTAGAGATACAGAGTCAATTTCAATCCAAAGTTGTCTGTAAAACTTTGATAACCCAAACCAAAGATAAAAATTTTGAAATATGGGACGCCTGGGTGGCTCAGTTGGTTAAGCGGCTGCCTTCGGCTCAGGTCATGATCCCAGCGTCCTGGGATCGAGTCCCACATGGGGCTCCTTGCTCGGCAGGGAGCCTGCTTCTCCCTCTGCCTGCCTCTCTGTCTGCCTGTGCTCTCTCTCTCTCTCTAACTAATAAATAAATAAAATCTTTAAAAAAAATTTTGAAATATGCTAGATTTGATTAACTCTGAAAAAATGATGCTCTGGGGCATATTTAGTGATTCCTACCCAATGCCCTCCCCAAATGTTGACAAAAGCAAGTGTTAGGCTTCATGTTTCTTCTCTGTAGATGGCCTGGAATCACTTTATTTGAAAGACTTATTTTCTAAGACCGAGGTGAAACCTGAGAGCAGGATAATTGAGTCCTGTCTGCTAAGCTCAGTTCTAAATTTGTGTTCTTTTAATTTACTGGAGGACAGGGAGCCCGTCCTTTAAAACAAATGTCCAGCATGATGGCAGAGCCAAGTGCATGAGAAGCTGGCAAGTTTGTTGATGTCTTTCCTAGCAGTCCCATATGCCCTTCCCTAGTGATACCCCCTCTACTTGACCCATGTCTTTGCTATATTCTCTACATCAGCAACTCCCAAAACATTTTCCCTGAAACTGATGGAATGAATAAAAATAAACTAAGAGATGTTATGTTTATCTTCTGCAGCATTTCTATGTCTTCTAAATTCTAAAATACAATGTTCGGCACCTGGGTGGCTCGGTGGGTTAAAGCCTCTGCCTTTGGCTCAGGTCATGATCCCAGGGTCCTGGGATCAAGCCCCACATCGGGCTCTCTGCTCATCAGGGAGGCTGCCCCCCCCCCCGCCTGCCTCTCTGCCTACTTTGGTCTCTCTCTGTCAAATAAATAAATAAATAAAATCTTAAAAAAAATTAAAAAAGAAATCCTAATTAAAATACAATGTGGATCACCAAATAGAGAATAAAGAATATAGATGTGTATTTGTAGCCAATGTTCTAATGGTCTGTCATGTGTCTTCTCACTCATAGCCCCTGGAAAGAAAACCATTTTCAACACTATGGCAGGGTAACTTCCAGCAGCGGAACCTCCATTTCTACCTAAGGACTACCTCTAGCAGCAGAGGAACTAGTTACTAGAAATGGAAAGAGAAGAATGGGTAAACTAACATCTTAGAGTCAACTCACAATTAAGGAGAGAGGTAAATGCACAGGCTTCCCTCTTTGGTACTACAGTTTTGGGGCATATTCCACCTGGTTTCCAACAGTATTGAGTCTTGGTGCCCAACACAAGTATCTGTTCATTAATATATACATATTGGCTTTTCTATTTTCTGGTTTTATTTTTTTTCCTCCCTTCCTTGTCTCCTTTTCAGTATCCTTCTCTCATGCTTTTAAGATCATTTCCCACTCCCCCCCCAAAAAAAAACATTATTTTTTTTGGATTCCCAAGACAAATACATAACATCTGAAGACATAATCTTTTACTGTAAAAGTCTTGGAGGTTCTAATTATAATAAAATGGTGAACACATAGTGTCAAATTAGTTATTATAAAATAAATATATATATATATATTCATGTCTCAAATTTTTAAAAAGTAAACCAGTCATTGCCCCTTTTGAGTTAATATGGGCTCTTGAATGCCATGATTATTTTAAGAGAGGCAGTGCTTCCAGGGAAAATTGTGATATGCTGAATAAATTGTTAATCTAGTTATCCTTAGAAAAATCTAAATATTTAAGGATTTTTAAGTATATAATCCCCTAGTTGAAAAACTCATCATGGATTCATTTTATGAATATCTCCTTTTGCAACATTGTTTTATTTATAACAGAGAACTGAAGGTTGAAGATTAACCTAACTTCTTCTATCTAAAGAATAAAAAGTAATTATTTCACAAGAAAAAGAAGTATAGGTTGACTAGATAGGTAGATTTTTTAAATTTCCATATATTTTTGAGTCAATAAAAATGTTTTTTAACGTGTGCTTGCATTTTCATACCTGTCAAATGTGCTTGAACTAGAAATAAGTACCTTAAACAATTTTGAAATTTATCATTCTCCTGAGATTGATTGAAAGAATTATGGATGGTGAAATATTCCGACTGACACAGTTTGGGATAGCAATAATTCCCCAGAGTTAAAGCCCTGCCAAGATAGTTTACAATGACATAGAGAATTTTGAATGTAAAACATTTTTGAGAAAAAGACCATTAAGAAGGAAAAATAGATAACATATAGTTTTAAACTAAAAATTTACTAAAAGCAGGTGTCTAAAAAAAACCGAACGGGTATGTTGTGCCTTAATTATATATTTTATTTGTGCATTTTATTTCTAGGTGAATTCTTGCTTTTGTTTATAAAAACTGCTATTTTTTATGTTAGATATATTATATGCCAAGTAAAGGGAAATTAGAACACAGAAAATGAAGAAGAAAAAGATTAACTACTGTCAACCAAACAAAAACAATAATTGCCTGATCCATTAGCACATAAACTATCTTACACAGCATTCCAATGTTTATGCTCTAGGAGGATGAGAGGCTGCAAAGAAATTGAATTGAGACAAGAAACACTAGAAAAATTTGGAGCTTAGTTGGGAAGATCAAAACAGTGAAAAATGATAGAAACTATTTAAAAAGATGTAAGGGCACTTGGGTGGCTCAACCAGTTGAGCACCCAGCTCATGGTTTTGGCTCGGGGCATGATCTCAGGGTCCTGGGATTGACCCAGGACAGGCTTCTGGCAAGGATGGGGAGCCTGCTTGTTTCCCTCTGCCTTTGCCCCCCAACCTCGCCCCAGCTGTGCATTCTCTCTCTCCACTCTCACCTGCTCTCTAAAATAAATTTTAAAACATTTAAAAATAAATAAATAAATAAATAATGGAGAAATTTGAATCTACATCGGTGGTAGATGAGAAGTATGACTATAATTAGAATACTGTGCGTTTTAATACTAAGTGTACCGGAAGACTGAAGGGAAAAGAAAATTTAAATCTGGAATATTTGAGCTCTTACATATAGGAGGTCACAAAATATGTTTTGGTTATATTTAGCTTGAAACATAAGAGTGTACAAAATTTCTTAAGTACACGTGTGTGGAAAAGAATAAACAAGCAGAAAATAGGGTCAGAAGTAGCCAAAATGCAAAAAGAGGTTTTACTGGTATATGAAAGCCCATTAGAGTAAGAAAATAGGGAGTTTTGAGTTTTATCAAAATGTCTCTATCTTTCTAATTCTGATAATATAGTTGATTCTGTGGCTAGGGAAAAAAAATAAAAGCATTGATAGTCTCATTAAGTAGTAAATTGTTTAGGCAAAGATCTGAAATCAGGGACCAAGAGAAAAATATGGGACGCTGAAACTGGTTTTGCCCTAAGGACGTGTCCTAGAATGAATAGGTTTGGGTTTGCTTAGTTTCATCCAGCAGATAGGATAACATGCAAATATCAAGCTTTCTCCAAGATAGGAAGCACATAAGGGATCCCTCAGGAATGATCCAAAATATTAAAATCTATAAGTGAAAATGAATCAGAAATAAGCCAACCCTATCCCATCCACCCCCTGCCAGGAAATTGTAAGTAAAGTTAAAATGAAACTGAACAGATTAAAAGAGAAGTAAATCATTAAGAATTAATAGCAGCAATGCAGGCATTGTTTACATGTGGCATCCAAACATGCCACTTGGGAAATCCAAAAAGCTGTTAGGTCAAGAATTAGTATAAGGTGGTCCCCGAACAGTGATGTCTTTAAGAGACTCACAGAAGGAAATTCAAGTCATCTTTGCTCAGTTGCCTTCACACTATTCCCCAAGATGCACACAAACAATTCTCTAATAAAAATGAATGTCTGTCACTCAAAAATATCTAAATACAACAAGGAAATGATAGTTGATTTAAAAAAGCAGAAAAATATATTAAAAAAAGATGCATAAAGAATTTTGTTATTGGAAATATCATTATTACATTACAAATATACATCTTTAAGAGACTGAAAAATGAACTAGCAAATTTGAAAAATAACTTGTATAAATATATAGTTGGTTTTTTTTTAAGATTTTTATTTATTTATTTGTCAGAGAGAGAGAACAAGCACAGGCAGACTGAGAGGCAAGCAGAGGCAGAGGCAGAGGGAGAAGCAGGCTCCCTGCCGAGGAAGGAGCCCGATGTGGGACTCAATCCCAGGACGTTGGGATCGTGACCTGAGCCGAAGGTAGCTGCTTAACCAACTGAGCCACCCAGGTGTCCCAATATATAGTGTTTTAAGTTAAAAAATCAGTGATGGACTTAGCACATCAGCCATAGCCAAAGCAAAAGTTAACAAAGTGCAATGTAAGCCAAAGTAAATATTTCAGAATCCATGACAGGTATTCTGAGAAGACATAATATGCAGATAGAATTGTCAGAATATAGAGGATAATGTGAGAAAATGCTCCATCTATGTGTAATGGTTACTCTAATCTTAGAGAAAAAAAAATTGGGGAAAGGACAATATTTAAAGATTTTTAAAATTTTTTATTGTATTTTTTTATGTAAACATATAATGTAAGCCCACCATCCTCTCCCAACACCCCTTCGCCCCAACCCCCTCAGTTTGTTTTATGACATTAAGAGTCTCTTTAGGTTTGTCTCCCTCCCAATCCCATCTTGTTTCATTTTTTTAAGAAAGCTCTCCGGGCTTTTGAATCAGGACACTAATCTACATATTTAAAAACTCAGTCAATTCCAGACAAAGCACAGGAAGACAATTGTGCTCATAGTGAAACTGAAAATGATCACGAAGAACAAAAATATTTTCAGTGGGGTTAGGAAAAAATCAAATTGCCTTTAATCATACTGAAACCTGACGGCCTAACTGAACCAGTGGAAAGTAAAAGTAAAACGTACAATAGCATGTGCTAAAAGAACCAAATGTCATTATAGACTCCTTAGCCAAGAAAATACCCATTGGACCAGGACCCATACCCCCTCAAAATCCCACCAGCCGAACCCTCCCATTGAAGATCTCCAAAGAAATTCTGAACAGATATACATCAAATAAGTGGAATTTCTAAAATGAAAGAATGAATAGAGAACACAATATTTTATAACATGAATATATATAAATTGAAATTATTTAAAATGGATAAGCAGAGGGCATCTGGGGGGCTCAGTCAGTTACTCTGCCTTTAGCTCCAGCCATGGTTCCAGACTCTGGGGATCCAGCCTGGCATTGCTGACCAGACAGCCTGCTTCTCTCTCTCTCCCTCTGCCTCTCCCCTGGCTTGTACTCACTCTCCCTCTCTCTCACTCTCTTCTCTCAGATAAACAAATAAAATATTTTTAAAAATGGATGAGCATTGGGACGCCTGGGTGGCTCAGTTGGTTAAGCAGCTGCCTTCGGCTCAGGTCATGAACCCAGCATCCTGGGATCGAGTCCCACATCGGGTTCCTTGCTTAGCGGGGAGCCTGCTTCTCCCTCTGCCTCTGCCTGCCACTCTCTCTGCCTGTGCTCACTCTCTCTGACAAATAAATAAATAAAATCTTTAAAAAAATGGATAAGCATTATATTATGTATGTCAGAATGTTGATAAATTAGTTTGGCACTTTGCATTTTTATATTGTATCCATAAAAAATAGTAAAACAATAAAATAATAATTTAGCAACAAAAACGGGGGGGAGAGAGGGGAATGATAGTACAAATGAAAGAAATGAGACAAAATAAATACAAGAAATAAAAACAGGAAACAAATATTTTAAGTATAGACATAAACTATCAAAGATAACCTTAAATATAAATAGACAATAAGTTTCCTTAGGATACCAAGATTGTCAGAAGAGTTTTGTTTTGTTTTATTTGTTTTGTTAATCCATTTCTATGATCAATACAAGTGATTACCAATATATAAGATAACAAAAAGATTGAAATTCAAACAATAGGAACATGCCATGCAAATATAATATTTTTTAAAGTTGATATTGTTATAGCAATGATAAGCAAAACAGAATTTAAGGGAAAGCATTTATTGATATAAAGGAATTATTCTTTATTATAAAATTTAGATTTGTGGGGAAAATGTGATGATTTATATATCAATTAGCCATATACCCAAACTACATAAAGCAAAAATATCAGAAGTGTAAAGGGAAATGGGTAAACGTCCAAATCACTGTAGACATTTTAAACATATATTTCAGTCATGGGAGAAAAAATAATTAAATATTAAGCACTAAAAGAAGCTATTTGAGCAAAGGGAACAAGCATCAAAATCAAGGAGGTGCAGAGAATACCCCTCAAAATCAATAAGAATCGGTCCACACCCCAGCGTCTAATAGTAAAATTTACAAGTCTTAGCGACAAAGAGAAAATCCTGAAGACAGCACGGGACAAGAAGTCTGTAACATAAAATGGTAAAAATATTAGATTGGCAGCAAACTTATCCACAGATACCTGGTAGGCCAGAAAGAACTGGCATGATATATTCAGAGCACTAAACGAGAAAAACATGCAGCCAAGAATACTTTATCCAGCTAGGTTATCATTGAAAATAGAAGGAGAGATAAAAAGCTTCCAGGACAAACAAAAACTGAAAGAACACCAAACCAGTTCTACAGGAAATATTGAAAGGGGTCCTCTAAGCAAAGAGGCACCCTAAAGTATTACCAGGAAGGAACAGAGACAATACACAGTAACAATCACCTCACAGGCAATGCAATGGCACTAAATTCATATCTCTCAATAGTTACCCTGAATGTAAATGGGCTAAATGCCCCAATCAAAAGACACAGGGTTTCAGAATGGATAAAAAAAAAACAAAACCCATCAATATGCTGCCTACAAGAAACTCATTTAAGACCTGAAGACACCTCCAGATTGAAAGTGAGGGAGTGGAAAACAATTTACCATGGTAATGGACATCAGAAGAAAGGTGGGGTGGCAATCCTTATATCAGATCAATTAGATTTTAAGCCAAAGAGTATAATAAGAGATGAGGAAGGACAGTATATCATACTCAAAGGGTCTGTCCAACAAGAAGATCTAACAATTTTAAATATCTATGCCCCTAACAAAGGAGCAGACAACTATATAAACCAATTAATAACAAAATCAAAGAAATGCATTGACAAGAATACAATAATGGTAGGGGACTTTAACACGCCCCTCACTGAAATGGACAGATCATCCAAGCAAAAGATCAACAAGGAAATAAAGGTCTTAAATGACACACTGGACCAGATGGACATCACAGATATATTCAGAACATTCCATCCCAAAGCAACAGAATACACATTCTTCTCTAGTGCCCATGGAACATTCTCCAGAATAGATCACATCCTGGGTCATAACATTCTCCAGAATAGATCACATCCTGGGTCAAACATCAGGTCTCAACCGGTATCAAAAGATTGGAATCATTCCCTGCATATTTTCAGACCGCAATGCCCTGAAGCTAGAACTCAATCACAAGAGGAAATTTGGAAAGAGCACAAATACATGGAGACTCAACAGCATCCTTCTAAAGAATGAATGGGTCAACCAGGAAATTAAAGAAGAAAAGAAAAAAATCATGGAAACAAATGATAATGAAAACACAATGGTCCAAAATCTGTGGGACACAGAAAAGGCAGTCCTGAGAGGCAAATATATACCGATACAAGCCTATCTCAAGAAACAGGAAAGGTCTCAAATACACAACCTAACCCTACACCTAAAGGAGCTCGAGAAAGAACAACAAACAAAGCCTAAACCCAGCAGGAGAAGAGAAATAATAAAGATCAAAGCAGAAATCAATGAAATAGAAACCAAAAAAACAATAGAACAAATCAACAAAACTAGGAGCTGGTTCTTTGAAAGAATTAATAAGATTGATAAACCCCTGGCCAGACTTATCAAAAAGAAAAGAGAAAGGACCCAAATAAATAAAATCATGAATGAAAGAGGAAAGATCACAACGAACACCAAAGAAATTCAAACAATCATAAGAACATATTATGAGCAACTCTATGCCAACAAATTTGACAATCTGGAAGAAATGGATGCTTTCCTAGAGACATATAAACTGCCAAAACTGAACCAGGAAGAAATAGAAAACCTGAATAGGCCCATAACCAGTAAGGAGATTGAAACAGTCATCAAAAATCTCCAAACAAACAAAAGCCCAGGGCCAGATGGGATTCCAGGGGAATTCTACCAAACATTTAAAGAAGAATTAATTCCTATTCTCCTGAAACTGTTCCAAAAAATAGAAATGGAAGGAAAACTTCCAAACTCATTTTATGAGGCCAGCATCACCTTGATCCCCAAACCAGACAAGGATCCCATCAAAAAAGAGAATTACAGACCAATATCCTTGATGAACACAGATGCGAAAAATTTCACCAAAATATTAGCCAATAGGATCCAACAGTACATTAAAAGGATTATTCACCACGACCAAGTGGGATTTATTCCAGGGCAGCAGGGTGGTTCAACATCCGCAAATCAATCAATGTGATACAATACATTAACAAAAGAAAGAACAAGAACCATACGATGCTCTCAGTAGATGCTGAAAAAGCATTTGACAAAGTACAGCACCCCTTCCTAATCAAAACTCTTCAAAGCATAGGGATAGAAGGTACATACCTCAATATTATCAAAGCCATGTATGAAAAACCCACGGCAAGTATCATTCTCAATGGAGAAAAACTGAGAGCTTTTCTGCTAAGGTTAGAAACATGGCAGGGATGTCCGTTATCACCACTGCTATTCAACATAGTACTAGAATTCCTAGCCTCAGCAATCAGACAACAAAAAGAAATTAAAGGCATCCAAATCGGCAAAGAAGAAGTCAAACTATCGCTCTTTGCAGATGATATGATACTATATGTGGAAAACCCAAAAGGCTCCCCTCCAAAACTCCTAGAGCTTGTACAAGAATTCAGTAAAGTGTCAGGATATAAAATCAGTGCACAGAAATCAGTTGCATTTCTTTAAACCAACAACAAGACAGAAGAAAGAGAAATTAAGGAGTCAATCCCATTTACAATTACACCCAAAACCATAAGATACCTAGGAATAAACCTCACCAAAGAGGCAAAGAATCTATAATCAGAAAACTATAAAGTACTCATGAAAGAAATTGAGGAAGACACAAAGAAATGGAAAAATGTTCCATGCTCATGGATTGGAAGAATAAACATTGTGAAAATGTCTATGCTAGCTAAAGCTATCTACACATTTAATGCAATGCCTATCCAAATCCCATCCAATTTTTTCAAAGAAATGGAACAAATAATCCTAAAATTTATATGGAACCAGAAAAGACAAAAGGAATATTGAAAAAGAAAGCCAAAGTTGGTGGCATCACAATTCCCGACTTCAAGCTCTACTACAAAGCTGTCATCATCAAGACAGTATGGTATTGGCAGAAAAACAGACACATAGATCAATGGAACAGAATAGAGAGCCCAGGAATAGACCCTCTACTCTATGGTCATCTAATCTTTGACAAAGCAGGAAAGAATACCCAATGGGAAAAAGACAGCCTCTTCAACAAATTGTGTTGGGAAAATTGGACAGCTGCATGCAGAAAAATGAAATTGGACCATTTCCTTACACGACACACGAAAATAGACTCAAAATGGATGAAGGATTTCAACGTGAGAAAGGAATCCATCAAAATCCTTGAGGAGAACACAGGCAGCAACCTCTTCGACCTCAACCACAGCAACTTCTTCCTAGGAACAATGCCAAAGGCAAGGGAAGAAATGAGCTATCGGACTTCATCAAGATCAAAAGCTTTTGCACAGCAAAGGAAATAGTCAACAAATCCAAAAGATAACTGACAGGATGGGAGAAGATATTTGCTAATGACATATCAGATAAAGGGCTAGCATCCAAAATCTACAAAGAGCTTAGCAAACTCAACACCCAAAGAACAAATAATCCAATCAAGAAATGGGCAGAGGACATGAACAGACATTTCTGCAAAGAAGACATCCAGATGGCCAACAGACATATGAAAAAGTGCTCCACATCACTGGGCATCAGGGAAATACAAATCAAAACCACAATGAGATACCACCTCACACCAGTCAGAATGGCTAAAATGAAAAAGTCAGGAAATGACAGATGATGGCGAGGATGTGGAGAAAGGGGGACCCTCCTACACTGTTGGTGGGAATGCAAGCTGGTGCAACCACTCTGGAAAACAGCATGGAGGTTCCTCAAAAAATTGAAAATAGAGCTACCTTATGACCCAGCAATTTCACTCCTGGGTATTTATCCTAAAGATACAAATGTAGTGATAAAGGGGTATGTGTACCCAAATGTTTATAGCAGCAATGTCCACAATAGCCAAGTTATGGAAAGAACCTCGGTGTCCATCAACAGATGAATGGTTAAAGAAGAGGTGGTATATATATACAATGGAATACTATGCAGCCATCAAAAGAAATGAAATCTTACCATTTGTGACAACATGGATGGAACTAGAGGGTATTATGCTTAGTGAAATAAGTTAATCAGAGAAGGACAAATATCATATGATCTCCCTGATATGAGGAAGTGGTAATGCAACGGGGGTGGGGGCTAAGGGGGTAGGAAAAGAATAAATGAAACAAGATGGGATTGGGAGGAAGTCAAACCAAAAGAGACTCTTAATGTCATAAAACAAACTGAGGGGGGTGGGGGGGAGGGGGGTTGGGAGAGGGGGGTGGGGTTACAATATTTTTAAATTTAAAAAAAGCTTAAATAAATTTAAAAATTTAAATTTAATTAAATTAAAAAATAATAAAATAAAAGAAGCTATTTGATTAACAAAATTAACCAAATGCTATGAAACTGAAGTGAATAGTAACAAATAACAACAACAACAAAAAAGAAAAATAAGGCTAAATAATCTGAGTCAAAGATATGATAATGAATATTATATTTTACATGATTAGTTAATACATGAAAAATTAAACAACTGTGTAATGCAGCTAAAATATGTAAAGAGAAACATTTCTAACATCAACTGGGCTACTTAGCAAGAAATACAAAATGAATAAGTGAGAGAGAGAAATGTAAAATATAGAATGAGAAAAATAATATATGACAAGGCATAAATTAACAGACAAGATATGTTTAAAAGTCCAAAAATTCAGACTTTAAGAATAATAACAAAACTAACATGCCTGTAGTGTGACTAGTGAAGAAAACACACAAATAAGCACATCTGAAATAGAAAAGAAGGCACAATCGTAGCATTTGCGCACATTAATAATGATCCCTTCCATTTTATCATGATGGGGTAGCACATGTTGGAGTAAGTCTCCCAGAAAATAGAAACAAAACCAAAACAAGACATAGCCAAACAAACACTGTAATCTACACAGTAGAGGATAAGCGATGATGAGGTCTTCCCATTCTGGTAGTTGCTTGTTTATGTTGGGCCAACCTTGACAAAAACATCTACAAAAACTGGACAAAATAAACAAAATAACTGGCTGCAGGTGTTGGGGTTCCACCAAGCACCCAGGACACGATCTACTACATTCTTTGTGTCAGAATATTTCAATTTTCATACTCTTTCCATCCTTACTGCACCATTTAATCTTAGATCTACTATTAAGTATACTCACTATTACAATTAATCATTTCATAAAATTCACCACCTCACATAGCACTGAATGAAATTCCAAGACTCTTTAAAAGAGTCTAATGAAAATGGAATTTCTCAAATTTGTGTATGTTTAAAGCTACTCTTTTTAGCTTTGTGCTTGAAGTGCAACTTGGCTGATCCGGTACAAATATAGTTTGGGATGCCAATGTCTATTGGGGACCAACCTGTGAAAAGAGGCAGAGAAGCTGAATTGAGAAAAGAAAGAGGAGGAAATAAGATGTAAACCCACAATCTTCAGAAAATCAAGCATGAGTACAATCCATCATACTTGTCCTAAAGCCAGACCTCCTTAGACTCCCATGTCAGGCACTGGGTATAGGTGGCATCGTGAAGGGCATGACCTTGCATTACTCACCTTGCATAGCTGAAGCAAGGAACAATGTGAGGCATCAGACCACACTCTTTTCACTCCTCTGAACGTGCTCTCCTGAAGGTTAATTCAGTGGCACCTCTTTGTTCAATAGGGGACTATAGCCTTTAGTTCCTGTTTTCCTTCCTCCATAGTTTATTCTGTATCTCATTGACATTTGATGTTATCAGTCTTTTTAGCCTGGCCTTCTCTAGTCCACTTAGCAATATTTAGGTATCCTTTTCATTTGTATTTCCCCAATGACCAATGATGTTGATAATTTTTTTCTTGAAAATATTGACCATTAATTCATCTTCTTTGTAAGAAGCTTATTTCAAGACTTTCGATTTATGTTAATGTTGTTTGTTGCTCTTAAAATTGTGAGTTGTAAGAGTTCTTTATATATTCTGGATATGAGTAATTTATTTTTTTATTTTATTAATATTTTTTAAAGATTTTATTTCTATATTTGACAGAGGGAGAGATCACAAGTAGGCAGAGAGGCAGGCAGAGAGAGGGGGAAGCACGCTCTCTGCTGAGTAGAGAGCCCAATGTGGGGCTCAATGCCAGGACCCTGATATCATGACCCAAGCCGAAGGCAGAGGCTTTATTTAACTGAGCCACCCAGGTGCCCCAAGATATGAGTAATTTATTAAATGTATGTTTTTCCATATTTTATTCCATACTGTATCTGTCTTCCTTTCTTAGTCCTGTCTTCTGAATATCCAAATTTATCATTTTGATAAATATGTTTTATCATTTTTCTTAATAATTTTGGGTACCTAACATGTTTTTGTCTATATTCTGATCATAAATATATTTGCCTATTTTTTTTATCTTAAGCTTTTATCATTTTAGCTTTTGCCTTTTAGGTCATTGTAATATCATAAACTGAATTTTGTTCGCTGCATATAGTAGGAACCAAAGTTCATTTTCCTTTTATTCTTGAAATCTTTTCTCTCCCAACTGAATTATGTTTTTGTCTTTTTTGAACATTAGTTGATGGTATATTCATGGATTGATCATTTATGTGAATTCCGTATCAATTCTATTGGTCTATATCTCCAAACTCAAACTCATTCCACACTCATCTAAATACTATAGCTTTGGAATACATCTTGTGTTCAGACAGTGTAAATATTCCCGTTCTTATACCTTAAAATTTGTTTGACTATGTCAGGTCCTTCAGATTTCTGTACTAATTTTAGAATTGGTGTGCTTCTGCCCCTGTTATGCCTCCCTGCTCTTTGTGTAATCCGAAATGTGGTGCAAGAAGTAATTTGTGGTGAACACAGGCCTCACCTCACTTAGTTTTCTCATGTCACTAACCACAGTTTTGTAGGCCTATCATCCTATGTCTTTAAACAGTTGTTTCATATTTTTTACTATCTTCTAATTCTTTGTAAAGGAATGCCAACATCTGTTGCCAGTCATTTCATTGCAGTAATACTCAAACATCACATGTGAAAAGTTTTTGTACTCATTTAAAAAATATTTTATTTCTTTTTTAATTCTGCAAGAATGGAACTAACATTCTTTCACTTCTGAAATAAATATACATACATATATATGTATGTATATTTATTCACATATGTGTGTATATATATTCACCATATACATACATATATATGTATGCATATATATGTATGTATATTTATTCACTCTTTGGGTTTTGCCCCGAATTTAGTGTAGATAGTTGTTCATCAATTTTGTTGTTCTTTTCAAAGAAGCCCTTTTGGTTTCCTGACTTCCCTTGTTGCCTTATGGTTTTCTTCTTTATTGTTTTCCATTTGTAACTGTGCTGTTTCCTTCCTTCCACATAAATCAGATTTAATTATTTTCTTCATATCCCACCTTCTGAAGCTGAAGGGTTAGACAATAACTTTAAAGCATTTTTTGTTTTTAATAAAAGCATGCAATGCTCTAAATTCCCCCTGAAATACTATTTTAAAATCATCCCAGAAAGACTGAAATTATTGTTTTCATGACTAGTCACTCCCAAATAGTTTTCATTGTCCTTTCTTACTTCTTGTTGTATCCATATATTATTTACAAAAGATTAATTAGTTCCTTAATATTTGGGAATTTTGCTGGCATTTTTTTAATTGACCAAAATTTACATTTTAGGGGTCTTGTTTTTAGAGCCAACAATAAGGCCTAACTTGATAAATATTTCATGTGTCGAAAAGCTTTGGATTTAATAATTAATTGATATACTGTTTTATAAATGTTCTGTAAATTAATTTGCTTGGTATACTTCTCAAATTTTTATATTGTTATCTATATTGTATATTAACTCAATCTATTATTGAAAGTATAGTATTTAAATCTCCAGAAGTAATTGGGATTTCCCTCCTTTTCTTTTGACCACTGAGCTTATTTTCATATTGATATATCTAGAAAATCTATTGTTTTTTCTACATGGATTAAATGTGTTCTATATTATTGAAAAATTACCTTTTATATTAACACATTTACTTATTTTAATTATCTGTTTGCTCTGGTTACATACCTTTCTTGTAAGTCTAATTTCTGTGATACTAATATATCCTTTTACCTGTTTTCTGATTTATAGTTCATGTTTTAAAATTATTTAATTTTTAATCAATCATGTTTTACAGATAAAATATGCCACTGGTAGACATCAAAAAGTTTGGTTTTCCAAGAAATAAACCCACAGACATATAGTCAATAAATTTATGACAAAGGAACCTACAACATGCAATGGGGAAATGACAGTTTCTTTAATAAGTGGTATTGGTGGGGGTGCCTGGGTGGCTCAGTAGGTTAAAGTCTCTGCCTTTGGCTCAGGTCATGATCTCAGGGTCCTGGAATCGAGCCCCACATCGGGATCTCTGCTCTGTGGGGAGCCTGCTTCCTCCTCTCTCTCTGCCTTGCCTCTCGGCCTACTTGTGATCTTTGTCTGTCAAATAAATTTTAAAAAATCTTAAAAAAAAAAAAGTGGTATTGGGAAAGTTAGACAGACACATGCCAAAAAGTGAAACTGGTCTCCTGTCTTCCCATTAAGGAATAATCAACCCAAAATGGACTAAAGACTTGAACATTAAACCTATATCGTAAAACTCCTAGAAGAAAACATAGGAGGCAGGCTTCTTGACATCAGTCCTGGCAATGATTTTTTTTTTTTTTTTTGTACTGGACATGAAAAGCAAAAGCAACAAAAGCCATAATAAAGTGGGACTACATCAAGCTAAAAGCTTCTGCAGAACAACAAAATCAACAAAATTAAAAGGCAAGATGCCAAATATGGAGAAAATATTTGCAAATTATTTATCTAATAAAGGACTGTCATGCAAAATACATAAGAACATAAAGAACTCAGAGAACTCAAGAGCAAAAAAAAAGGAAACAAAATAATTGTAACAAAGAAAAATCTGCACTCCCATGTTCATTATAGCACTTTATTCACAATACCCAATAAATGCAAATATCCTAAGAGTTTACCAATGCATGAATAAACACAGTAAATGTTATATATAAATATATATTTTTGTCCACTCATGCATTGATAAACTCATATATATAGTATAATAAATATATATGTTGTCATTATACATAATGATATATGTAATTTACCTTCTCCCATTTTGTAGTATAGAAACATAACAACATAGTTAGAAAATGTAGAGCTGATTTCAAACCCATATCTATATGAACCCTAAGTTAATGATATTTTTTCTTTTATAGTAAGTAACACAACATCTCCAAGATTCCTTTAGTTTTACTAAACTACTTTCATAACACTGAAATGCAGTAAAAAATAACTGTGCACACACACACATTTCCAAAAACATTAGAATATTTCAAAGAAATTATTTTGCAAAACTTGACATTGAATTAATAATCTCAATTCTCTGTCTCAAAGTGTGTATAAAGAAAAAAAACTTTATCTTTTAATATTACATTAATGTTCAATCAGCATACTTTTTATCAGTATAGTTTCTAAATACTTGAAAAGTTATTAGATAATTCCTCAATAAACCACCTTTGTCTAAAAATGGTTCAAATGTAATAAGGTATCAATGATTAAAGTCCTACAGAATCAAGACACTGTAATTTATGGGAAAACTGCTGGATATCCTTTGAGAGCAGCTATTATTATTATAAGCCCATGCTTTTAGGAAAATGCACTGTATTATCCAAAATCAGTCTTTCATATTCTATTCCTAGTTTAGTGTGTTAGAAAAAGGTATTTTTGAAACACTGGAATTCATAAGGAGAATCTTTTTTTGAAATGTCAATGAAATGCCATTTCTTCATGCTTGAACAACTCAAAATTGGCTCAAATTATTCTCCTCAAACTTTTTGAAACATTTTTTATCTAAATTCTAAGAACAATCACAATAGGTTTTAGCTACAAATGTGAGAATATTGTAAATGTCAGAGTGGATAAATTTCAAAATGAATTTTATAGTCACCTTTTTCACCATAGTGAAATTGTGCTAGTTTTTTATTTTTTAATTTATTTTATTGTAGACTCATTTTGTCAAGATTTGGTCAAGCTGTACTTTGAAAGGCTGAAATTTGGTTTCTTATGCAATGATTTTATATATATAAAATCAGTGTGTATATCTATTGTGTCAAATATGCTGTTTTAAGCTGTAAAAATAGGGTGATAACCCAAAGCATATGGTTACATGCATTTTTATATTCCAAGATACAGCAAATCCTATCCGTCTTCTCTGCTCACTCTATATGATACCATTTCTCATAAATCATAGTGCAGTCATAGGATAAAGTAAGGGGTTCTGCTATTTGCCTGCAACTGCTCTTCTCTTTAGCTTTTGAGGTAATTAAGATAAACAATGCTTCAAGCATAAAATCTTAAATTACAGTGCAAACTAGTCTGTTTTCACCCATTCTGTTTGTCCCAGCTTCTCTAACACAAAACCATAAAGTAGGCTTTTGTGTGATTTTTTGATAACGATTTTTAAAGTGAGATACAAAATGGCATACCAACACATTTAAATTCTGCTAAACTTTGAATACACTTACTAATATGTCTTTGAATCATGTTGGTTTTGTAAGAATGGAAATAGCATCTATATCCATCGAACAGGAATTTATTTCTAGAAATTAATCTTGCAGAAACACTCTTAGAAATATGCCAAAGGAAAAAAAATACAAATATCTTCAGTGAAATGTTATTATTAGTAAAAAACAGGCTAACACATTTGGTCATAGAATACCACATCATATGTGGTTATTTTATGTAGTTAATTACAAATGCATGCATAGGTGTGTGTGTGTGTGTGTGTGTGTGTGTGTGTGTGTGTGTGTGTTTTCTTTCTTTTTTTTTTTTTTTTTAAATAGGCTCCACACTCAGCATGGAGGCCAATGTGGTGCTTGAAGTCACAACCCTGAGATCAAGACCTGAGCTGAGACTGTCAAGAGTTGGGTGCTTAAATAACCAAGGCACCCAGGATTCCCACAATAACAAATATTTTTATTCAGACTAGAAGAGAAATGCCCTGGAACTATATTAAAGGTATATTGAGATTTACTTAAAAAAATATATTTTTCTGACAAAATTAGAGATTATTATTTAAGTTAACCATAAAAGTTATAAATAATAAGATGAAAATCATTTTTAATTCCAGATTCCACTACATATAATCACTGTCCTCAAATTGGTATTTCTATTCCTTGTTACTCTCTATCCCAGATGTGTGTGGATTTCTTTAAAAATTCAGTCATACTGTTATTGAATTCAAGTATCTTATATCTACAATATTTTACATTTTCATGTATCACAAAGCTACTTTCAAGTAAATATAGATTTTTATTCTTATTTAACTTGAAGTGTACAGAATTTTAATTTCAGTATGTTCCACTGTGTAATTTTACATCATAACTCAAACTAGTTGCTATTGCTAAGTAGACAAGGTCATGCCATTTTGTATTCCATGAACAAAATAAAAATAAATAGCTTGCATGTAGATATTTGTAGAATTATTCATTTATTTCTTTTGGAATAAGTGGAATTTCCAAGCTGACATATTAATATTTTCTGAAAATAGTTCCACAAGATATTTCCTTTTAAATTTATGTAATCATTGAAACATATACTTTGTGGTAATTACTTCTTTGCCTTTCATTATTTTAGTTTCATGAAGTTGTATCTCCATGTAGGAAGTATACATTTTTTCATACATTGGTATTCATATGGGTGGTGGTATATCATATACGATTTTATGTGATGTCATTTCATCTTCCACTTGTTTGTTGGATCTCCTGTTTCCTGTTTCTACTCAAAATATCTTCTTAGATGTATTCCACTTGAAATGTTACTCAGGGCTATTAATTTTTACTTTTGAGTTTCATTCTGTTAAATTAACATGTCATTTATTTATTTACTTTATAGGAACACTTGGGATCTCCAATTTTCAGTATTTTAGTAGTTTGAACAATACATTTGCTTATATGGAAACATTTTTTCCAAGGACTTTGTCTCATGTATAAGGATTTATCTAACATGTTACCACTGAAAGTATGGTCTGCAAACTCACCCTGGTGTCATCAACACATAAACTGAAAATAACCATTTAGAATGTTTTTGGCGACTTGGTAGAAGAATTATATAGTTATCTTTGTGTTAAAATAAATATTTGGCTGGTTGGATTATGGACATTCGGGAGGGTATATGCTATGGTGAGTGCTGTGAAGTGTGTAAGCCTAACGGTTCACAGACCTGTACCCTTAGGGCAAATAATACATTATATGTTCATTTTAAATAAATAAATAAATAAATAAATCTTTGGCAATGTCTTATGTATTTTTTATTTCAATTTCAAGGAATTTATTTCACTGTATTTTATAAAAATATATGTTCATAAGAGGTTGGAAAAATGTTCCCTCACTGAAGTTACTTTAAGAAACATGTCTGAAATTTATATTCACAGAAATGGGATTCTTTTTCATAGGTATGTCTATTAAAAAATTAATTGAAATTCTCTTCCAAAGTGTTTGTAAAAATTAATACTTCTGCTAACTCTGTGTACAAGGATTCTTTTCTTACATTTTTACAAACACATAATAGTGTAGTTTTTTTTTTCTGTTTTGTTTTTTTGTTGTTGTTGTTTTGGGTCTTTTTTTTTTTTTTTTTGAAAATTTTGGATTATGAAATAGTACCCTACTTTAATTTTCACTACAATTTTATTTATATTTGTCCATTCAGTTCTCTTATTCAAGTTTTTCACCATGTATATATTAGTTTTCTTGCATAATATAATCATTAGTGCTATTATTTAATAGAGTTTGTAATAAAATTATAGTTGTTTGTACTCTGATCAAGAGGATCTGATTCCCTATATCAGAGCAATCCTAATTATAGTCCAACATTTTCATCCAAGTATTAAGAACACATATAAGCTAATATAGTATAAAATGTATATATAATTCTTCCTTTTTAAAATTTATATATTTTCAGTGAATATCTTTTAAAATTATTGTTGATGCCTCGTATCTCTTCTTTTAATAAATTAATTAACATAATGTATTACTGATTTCAGGGGTACAGGTCTGTGATTCATCACATACAAAATCTAACCCTTGTATCTCTTCTATTCAGAAATGCTGGTTCATGGTTTGTATCTGTAGCTAAAATGTTTTATTTCATATCTTCCTTACTTATTTATAAAATTTTCTTTTACATATTATTGTACATATTATTGACTATTGTTTTAAATTAGATAATGCTTAACCTCCCATTTTATACTTTATCTATTATTCAGAATATACCTTTGCTTAAAATTTGAAATTTTATGGTCTATTTCTTTATAGTTAGTTTTGTTTGCAAACTTTGAAATCCCTTTTGGCCTTGGTTATAAAATGGAAGAACCATAGTTCTTGTAAATTTGTAGATTTATCTCTCTATTCCACTTCTAATAAATATGATTTTTTTGCTAAAGTTTTTGGTCAATTGCTCAACAGCAGCTTTAGAAAAACAAAATGTATATGGGTGCTGCCCAAAGCAGTACTTTGTACCTGCACATATTTGCCTTAGAGAGAAAGACCATTAACAATCAACAGAGAAGCTACCTTCAGGAACAAGGAAAGTTAGCAGGGTAAACACAAGATGCAGAATAAATACAATATAAAACAGAAAAAAGAGAGAGAGAGAAAGAGAAGCTATATGAAATCATTACCTGGTTTTTAGCTATCAAGAAAATTGATAAAACTAAAACCTGACTGACAAAGAAAATAGTGAGTACAAATTACCCATAGAAGATTTGAAAAGAAGGATATCACTACTGATTCAACAGACATTCTGTTTTAATTTCCTTGTGTTATAAGAAAGCTATTAATGATATAAAAATATCAATTCCAAACAATCTCTTCCAGAAAGAGAAAAGTCATTGCAGTCTATAATACTTACATTATCTTGATACCAAATCAAAAAATAAACAAGTAAAAGACCCTATGACCCAGCAATTACACTAATGGGTATTTACTCCAATGATATAAATGTAGTGATATGAAGGGGCACATGCACCCCAATGTTTATAGCAGCAGTGTCCACAATAGCCAAACTATGGAAAGAGCCTAGATGCCCATCAACAGATGAATGGATAAAGAAGATGTGGTACATATATAATGGAATACTATGCAGCCATCAAAGAAATGAAATCTTGCCATTTGCAAAGACATGGATGGAACTAGAAGGTATTATGCTAAGTGAAATAAGGCAATCAGAGAAAGACAATTATCACAATCATCATATCATCTCAGTGATATGAGGAATTTGAGAAACAAGGCAAAGGATCATAAGGGAAGGGAGGGAAAAATTAAACAAGACAAACTAGAGAGGAAGACAAACCATAAGAGACTCTTAATCTCAGGAAAAAAACTGAGGGTTGCTGGAATGGAGGAGATAGAAGGAATGGGGTGGCTGGGCGATAGACATTGGGGAGGGTATGTGCTTGGTGAGTGCTGTGAAGTGTGTAAGCCTGATGAATCACAGACCTGCACCCTGGAAAAAATGATACATTATATGTTAATAAAAATAAAAATAAAAGTTAATAATAATAATAATAAAAGAAAGAAAGAAGCCTACAAATTAGTGTTCATCATAAACACAGGTTCACATTTTTTATGAAAATTTAATAACCAAGTCCTAAAATATGTAAAAGTATAATAAATAGGTCATGAACAAGTATGGTTTATTCGAGGAATGAAAAGTTAATATGCATTCAATATTCAGTCAATAATAATGTCCTTATTAATAAACGAAAAGGGAAATAATATAATCACTTCAGTAAATATAGGAGAACCAATTGATAAAATCCAACATCCAGTTTACAAGTCAAATAAATGTAAACTTAAACAAAATTATGTATATATGTGTCTATACATATGCATACATACACACAGAAATATATATTTATAAAGGAACTTTATTTACATAAAAAGGCATCTATGAACTATCTATAGATAATATAATTAAAGATGAAAGCCTAAGCACCTTCCTCATTAGAATGTAAACAAGATAGGAATGCCTGTTCTCATCCCTTTTACTCAATATTGCAGGGAAGGTCCTAGCCAACCCAGAAGACAGGGGGAGAAATGGGCTTTGCAAAACATCTTTAAATTTATGATATATCTCTGTAACATAAATGATTTTCTGTGTAACAAATCATACATAGACTATAAAAATTGCTTTGAGAATTAAACAAATATAGCATGGCTGGAGGATACAGGAAATTAGGTCAATACATAAGAATCAAATGTATTTTGGGATGCCTGTGTGGCCCAGCTGGTTAAGCAGCTGCCTTCCTGGGATGGAGCCCCACAGTTGGCTCCCTGCTCAGCAGGAAATCCCTCTCCCTCTGCCTGCCACTCCCCCTGCTTGTGCATGCTCTCTCTCTCTCTTTCTCTCTCTGTCAAATAAATAAATAAAATCTTAAAAAAAAAACAAAAAAACAACCCTGTATTTCTATCTATTAATAATGATGTTTGGGAAGTTAAAATCACAAAATGAAACTATTTACAAGGCTATAAAAGTATGAATCATTTAAAAATAAATTTGAGAAGGGACACCTGGATGGCTCAGTTGATTAAATGTCCAACTTTTGGTTTTAGCTCAGGTCATGATCTCATGGTCCAAAGATTAAGCCCCACATTGGGCTCTGCTCTGAGCAGCCAGTCAACTTGAGGATTCTCTTTCTCCCCCCTCTCTCTGCCCCTTCCCCTGCTCTCTCTCTCTCTCTCAATAAATAAATAAATCTTAAAAAAAAATAAATTGACAAAAAAAAGATTTTTGCAACATATCTACATTAACAGCTAAAACATATTGCTGGCAACATTAAAACGACCTACATATGTGGAAAGAAATACCATGCTTATGAATCAAAGAATTCAGTGCTTTTGAGATGTCAAATCTCCTTAAGATCACCATATATCAAATTGAGATCAGTTAAGATTCCAGTAGATATTTTTGAAGAAATAGAAAATCTGATTATAAAATTTATATAGATGGAAGAAGGACTTGGAATATCCAATAGAACTTTGGAAAAGAAGAACAAAGTTGAAGAACATGCACTACCATATTTTAGGACTTTAAGAAGAACAAAGTTGAAGAACATGCACTACCATATTTTAGGACTTATTGTAAAGATACAGTAAGCATGAGAGTGTAGATTTGTCATAAAAATAAATATACTTCAATGGAACAGAATAAAGAATTCAGAAATGGACTCAAACATAAATGGTCAATTGATTTTCAGTGAAGGTACTAAGGAAATTCAATATGGAAAAATTCATTCTTGTCATCAAATCCTGTCAAAACAACTGGATATGAGGAACAAAATAGTAAACTCTTTTCCATCATCATCCCATGTATAATATTTAATCAAAATGAATCATGGACTAAAAGTCAAGAGCAAAAGCTAATAAATTCAAAAGAAACTTAAGACAAAGGTTAGTGATATTTACTTAGGCAAATATTTCTTACATCAACCACCATATACCATGGAATATAAATGAAAGAACATAAATTGAACTCTATCAGAATACACATTCAGAAGGTGAAAAGCTAAGCACAGATAGTGAGAAAGTACTTTCAAACTATGTACCCAGATAAGAATTTTATCTAGAATATATTAGGCATACATTTAATTGAAATCTTCAAAGACAAGTCATTCAATTTCTTTAAAAAAGACAATAAATTTGAAAAAGCATTTTACTAGAAGAAATACATGAATGGCAATGAAGCCTATTGAAAGATGCTCAAACATAAGTCATTATCAAGAAAATACAAAATAAACTTAATAAAAAAGCAGCCAATGTATGGATATATGAAAAAAACTAGTATCAACTCTCATAATAATCATGCTAAGTGAAAGAAAGCCAAATCAAAATAGAAGTGTATAAAAGATACTCCCATTAATACAAAATTTTATAAAATGCAGGATCATCTATAATAACAAAGAGCAAGGTAATGGCTGTCTCAGACTAGGAGTTGGCAGAGCATAGGGGGAGTTAGAAGGATGGCATAAAAAGAAAACATTTGGGGCACTAAAAGTCATGTATTATATCTATTGTGCTGATGATCTCATGGGTTTATGCATATTTCGGTATTCTCAAATTGTCATTAAAAGGACATCTCAGTTTATCATTTTGATTTCTTATGATGGCTTCTCACATTTTTATTTTATTTTTTTTTAAATCATGGCTATATTTGGGGTATGTTCATTAATGTTATTTGTCAGAAAGAGAGCACAAACTGGGGAGCAACAGGTAGGGGGAGAAGCAGGCTCCCCGCTGAGCACGGTGCCTGATGAGAGACTCATCCCACAGGACCCTGGAATGATGACCCAAGCCAAAGACACTTAACTGACTGAGCCAACCAGGCAACCCTACTATTATGTTCTAGCAACCCTACTATTATGTTCTAATTTGCTTATTGTCTAATATTAATTTTGAGGTTACATCATCTCAATATTTTAATTTTAGTACAATAATTTTCTTTTCATTATGTTTCCATGTAATGTTTGCAAAATTTATACATCTTTTTCTTATTTTCATTTTTCTATTTCCTTTTCAACATTTATAGAGAAAAACTGAATGTATTAGTAACATAATATGTATTAATATATTTTACAGAATTCACTCATCCATGTATCCCTGATGGTGTATCTTTCTTGATCAAATTGTATCTTGCTAATATTCTATTACTTGACTTTGCTAATAACACTGTACTTAGGATGTTTGTGTCCGTATACTTAAGCTACATTGCTCTGCAGTATTATTTTTCCATGTTAAATATATTCAGGGTTAACTATCAATTATGTGCCTGCTTTATAAAAATAATTTGGAAGTTTTATATTTGCTGATAGCAAATTTTTATATATATATATATATAGTTTATGTGTATATATATATACATATATAACTTATATAAATAATATAATTTATAAATAATCCAATATGCACAATACACATAATAATGTGTAATATGTATAAATAATACAATTTTATATAAATAATCATATTTAATTTGTATGGATCATATACAAAATTTGTATAAATATGCTTATATAAATATATATTATATACATATATATAATATATTCATAATACTGATATAAATAGAATATATTTTATAGAGCTATATTATAAATACAGAAAAACAGAATATTTATATATTATATATAAAATAAAAGATAGCATGTTTATATTATATATATGAATATATATTTATTTACATATATACATATTTTATATATAAATTTACAAACTTATATATAAATATCTTATATATAATATGCATTATATATATATGTTTTGTATATTAATGTAATATATGTACTTTCATGTATCTATATAGAAAATATAGAATTTTATACATATATGCAGCATATCATATGCAATGTGTCATTAATTATATATATAAAATATATATTTTATATATACACATATTTATTCATACATATTTTATAATTTTATTTTATATATTATATAATTTATATTTTGTACATAGATATGTTTATATTGCTAAATATTATATAAATGTATATAAAATATATTATACATTTTATATGTAAGTATATTTATTTATTTATATTATATATAATACATATGTGTATTTTTATATATTCATTATATATAAATATAATATAAAATTTATACTGATACATGTTATTCATACAATAAAACAAAAATATAATATGTACATATACTATGTCATATAAATATGTAATATTTGTTTATTTACATAATATATATCTATATATAAACTTGCAAATTTATATGCATATTATAGATATTATAAAATATCTAAACTGTATATAAATTATATGAATGTATAAGTATATAATCTTATATGTTTAATAATATAGTATATTATTACAATGCAATTATAATATTGTGAAAATATAAAAACGATATAATTTCAATAATATATAATATTGTATTATGATAAAATAAATATAAATATATAATATAAATAAATAATTATAAATTCATATATCTGTATTTATATGTCTATATTTTATAGTATATACATTTTACATATTTATATATTTGGTTTATATATAGTATATACTAATTTTTTGAAATATTTTGTTTCTTTATTTGACAGAGAGAGCAGAAGCAGTGGTAAGGGGCAAAGGGACAGGAAGAAGCAGGCTGTCGGCTAAGGATTGAGCCTGAATTTGGGCTTTCTGACAGAGAGGGGATGTCTGAACTTGTACCTTTTCTGATTTCTAGAACATTACACTAAACTGCCTTATTTACAAAACCACCAAAAATACATGACATTGTGTATTCTAGAGGGCAGCAGAAACCACCAGAAAACAGATAGAGCAGACAGAATGACTGGTGATTCACGTTATGTTAGGCACAATTTTGGATTTGCATCTGCTAAGAGAAGCTATAAAAGATATAGGCATAGGAAAGAATGGCTGGTTTCCAGGCAAGGGTGGGAGAACAGAATGAGAATCCATGGCTTTGAAGGATTGAAAAGACTGTTTGCTATTGGTGGTCTCCGCTGAATTGAAGGGGGGTGGGAGGGAGAGACAGACAGACAGACAAAGAGAGGGAGAGACAGAAAGAGGCAACCCAACACAACTGGGGTAAAAGCAAAGGTGTAAATTTAGCACTATAATTGTCCCTTGGTTGTGTTCATTGGCACAGTTATCTGACAGGGACGACATGAGCTTGGACTAAAAATTCTTGGCTGAATAAAGTTTAAAACAGAATTAAAATAGTTTTCTAGCTACTAGCAGAAAGACAACTGGGAAGCTCTAGAGCTTGGCAGAAAGCATGCATATAAATTACCACTTCAGAGAAGTCCAGAGTGGAGATCTGGTAAGCAAGGGCTTCCCACAGGGAAGAGGTAAAAACAGTAAAAGGTAATGTCAAGACCTAATCAAAGACATTTCCCCAAACTCCTATAGAGGGTTTCATGACATCTATGCAACAGTATTTGTGGAATCCCTAGATGACTGTTTAATAAATTAAATGTTTGCTTTATTAAATCAGTGTGGTTTGGGTATCGTTACAGTAGACTGCCTGTAATTCCATGGCTTTAAAAACAAACAAACAAAAGAAAGCATCACCTTCTTATAGCTTTAACATGAGTTATTATGATTTTATGAAGACAAATGTCAAAGTGCTGTGTAGAACTCTCGGGGTTTTGTGGATGTAAAGGTTCCTCTAGGTTCCAAAGGTGGATGCAGATCAGTGGTTAATACAGCTAAGTGGAAACAGATACTGATTCCTTACCCTCCCAATGTCTCCAAGCATAAAAGCTTAGATTCTATCTCTTTCTTATATGGAGCATTTAAAAATGTATTTAAAAAGAGTACACTAACAAAAAGATGGAACAGTGTTATAATTGTGGTCATGGAAAATTATACATCAAACACAGCACAAAAAACCTATAAAATTAGGAAATTAGAGGGAAAAAGTATCTTCAATCATTTCAATCTACAGATGATAAATCCTTATTAATGATAATAGTGATAGATGTTTCTCTATGCAAAATAAGAAGCTTCATTTTGAATTTAGCACAATCTTGTTTGGAAATTTGGGCAAATTCAATATTTACCCATAGTTCATAACCACAGTATTATAAGATCTATTTATAGCAGAAATCTTGGAAAGATAGTAGAGCCCACACAGAGTAAGACATATAAGTCTTGAGCCAAATGTATTTATTTGTAAATTTCAGAATGATATAATACGATTTCTAGATTGCATTTAGTACAAAATGTGAATTTAGAAGACTTAACTTATAGCCAAAATCTATTTTAAAATATACTTCAATGCCTTCTCAATAAACAAGGAAATTATAATCTTAGGTTCTCCAGAAAGTTTCTGTTTATAACATTCTCTTCACAGCTACACATAAACTATCAAAATATCTCACAGGTTCTAGTCTTTTGTGACGGTACTCTGTCTTTTAAGTTGCAACCTAATGAGAAAAAGAATACGTCTTTGTCTGACACTCCACAGCCACTGATTTTTAATTAATAAATATTGGTCACTGATGATAAATGATGTCCTGTAGTTGAGAAATCCATCTGTCTGAAGTGGCGGAAGAAGGAGCTAAGAATTAGTTGGATATTAATTACCTGTCTACATCAATCAAATTAATCAAAAGTCTAACATTTAATCACTCATGTTATGCTCCACCGAGACACTGAAATTTCCAAGACAGAAAAATAATATCTAATTCAACATAAGACAAGCAAGATTTTAACTATGTGGTAGATAAAACAACCTACTCTGAATATATTCTAATCCCTATAAATTATAAACATTGCCTGAAATCCTTTGGATATATGGATAAATGTGACTTTACGTTTAATCATCTTTAAGTATCTACTGTAAGGTAATGGTAATGGAGACCCTTTTAACTTTCAGATGTGGGCTTCAGTTATAGATCTGACACTTATTAGTTTCCTCATTTCAAGATTATCCCTTCTGGGAACTTCAGTTTTTCCATTTATCAAGCCTGGATAATTATGCCAATCACAGATAGTGTTTACTAGAACAGCAAAAAGAGATCTGAAGATCACAAATAAGCAAAGGTCTTCTGCATAACATTTAAAGTATTTTTTCATAAAGTTATATCAAAGTTTTGATAAGGATTTATTAAGAGTAAGTCAATGCAAGCAGGACCTCATACCTGATATACCTGTATGTTTTATGTAAATGACAGATGTTCTTCAAGATTAAAAAAAAAAGGCAACCAAACATTTTTGGATATAATAAATAATTTTTTCCATGATTCCAAGGATTTGACTTAGATTTTGCATTTTTCTGAGTAATTAAAAAAAAGAACTATCCAGGATTAGTAAAAGTATTAAATAATAAAGATAAATAACTTTATCTAGAAATATCATTACACATTATTAAAAGCAAGATTATTTCAGAAATTCTAGGGTGTTTCAATATTTATTTAGCCAACACTGAAACTAATGCTTTCCAATTAAAGTTTTAATTTAAATGTACTTAAAGCAGGGGTAAATTATTGTTGTCTTAAGTTTAGGATAGTTAGAAAAAAGTAAACTATAACCTAAAGCCCATTTCTTTTCACAATAGACTCCTTGCATACTTCTAAACTGCATAGCCCTGCTGTTTCCCAGCAACTAAGAGGCTCACGTCCACCAATTCAGACAATTTCAGACCTTTAGAGACCCCCACCTTACTGGGTCTGCACAGAAGATCGATGGGTGACTTTTTGACCTCAAGGAGCCTGAAATCTCCACCATGATCCTGTCAATGCTGCCATCCTTTGAACATGTCACTTGATGATCACTGGGCCTGCATAAATCAAATCGCCTCACCTGTCAATCATATTCGCCCATGCTATCCCATGTGCTATAATCCTACAAATACCCAAGACTCTTTTTTGAGGAAGGAGGATGGGACATTGTTCTTCCTTCTCCCTTGGCTACCTTGCAAATTAAAATTCCTTGGGTGCAAAGCAGAAAAAATTCCTAAACTTAAGGTTTCAGGGCCCCTCCTCCCCTTACAAAACAATACCGGGAAAGGTATTGAACATGGACATCATTCATCTCCTAAACACTAGTGAAGGCTAAATTTATGCCAAACACTGTTGTAATTGAGATCTAATGGTGAAAAAACACAGTTCCTGTTATAGACTTAGAAAAGTCATAGGAGCAAGAGATAATTTTAAAACATTGTGCTGGGGATGCCTGAGTGGCTCAGTTGGTTAAGCGGCTGCCTTCAGCTCAGGTCATGATCCCAGCGTCCTGGGATCGAGTCCCACATTGGGCTCCTTGCTCAGCAGGGAGCCTGCTTCTCCCTCTGCCTCTGCCTGTGCTCGCTTGCTCTCTCTCCCTCTCTCTCTGAAAAATAAATAAATAAAATCTTAAAAACAAACAAACAAAAAAAAAAAAACCATTGTGCTGTATGCAGGATTTTATAGGGCTAAAAAGAGATTCCAAGAAATAAGTTTTCCTGTCTACTTCAATATGAGTCAAATAAGAGTAATTTTATAAGTCATCTCCTTAATATTCCCAGTTTTTTAATCTTTCTCCAACAGATTTCCTTTAGTCTTATTTTCAAAACTATAGTAAAAGATTTAAATTAAGGGTCCCTGAGTGGCTGAGGCGGTTAAGTCCTCTCTTGAGTTTGTCTCAGGTCATGATTTCAGAGTCCTGAGATCCAGCGCTGCACTGGGCTTGCACTCAGTAGGGAGTCTGCTTGGGATTCTCTGCCTTTCCTTCTCCTTTTCTCTTCTACCCCTTCCACACTGCCTCTTGTGCAGTGCATAGGCACTCTCTCTAAAAAAAATAAATGAATAAAATCATAAAAAAAAGTTTAAACTAAATCTAAAGTACTTCATGTTAGAGGTTACTGTTCCATAAAAAAAGTGTTTTGAAATATTGTTATTTATGTATTTCTTGATTTTATTTTCATTTATTTTAAAAAATATTTTATTTATTTATTTGTCAGAGAGAGAGAGAGAGACCTCACATATGAGCAGTGGGGAGGGGCAGAGAAAGAGACAGAAGTAAGGCTCCCTACTGAACAGAGAGCCTGATATGGGGCTTGATCTCAGGACCCTGAGATCACGACCTGAGCCAAAAGCAGACAGACACTCAACAGACTGAGACACCCAGATGTCCCTATTTTTTTAAAGATTTATTTTTGAGAGAGAGCACATGAGAATGTGGTCAAAGGGGCAGAGAGGTCAGAGGAACTCAAGTGGGCTCCACATTGAGTGTAGAGTCCTGTGGGGTGGGGGTAGGGGTTATCTCAGGACCCTGAGCCAAAACAAAGAGTTGGAGGCTTAACAGCTGTATCTCCCAGACACCCCAAAATATTAGAATTTTTTTTATTAGTTGGAGGAGATAAATCATAAAAATCATGACCAACAGCCCCAATATGCAGAAAACCTATCTCACTTGCTCATTCGTATGTGAGTGCCATTCCAGGTACCTAACATAGCAACTAACAAATGTGTTCAGCAAATGTAATAAGAAAGGCAAATAATAGAAGAATATTTAGTTTTGTTAGAAGATATGAAAATTAGAAAATTTTTGAATGTAGGTGGTTTATTTTAGTCTTGACAGTGTAATTTCACCCTTTCAAGGTAGAAAAGATGAATTTTGTTTTGCTTTCACCTAGCAGGTTTACAGTAAAGTCATAATTTTATAAATATAATAAACATACAAAAATAATTAATATAGCGCATCACATGTTGTGATTGCTTCCTTTAAATTTGCAGAACATTAGCCTATTTTATTACTAAAAATCTAATTACATTGAAGTTAATTTTTACTGACTACAATATATTTGTTGAGCCCTACAGTGTTACTGTTGATGATTATGAATACACAAAGCAAAAATATATTTTGTATATGAAATGAAAATACATAAAAGATGTTAATTTTTCTATGTGAAGTTGTAAACCATATTTTTCTTTGGAATTTGTATTAATTTTGGATTGAGAGTAAGCTTTGGAGAATTATTTCTACCATTTTTATATTTCATTATTCTATTAACCATTATAAAGGAACAAATTATAATATCACAGGAATAAAAAGTAGGTGTCTGCTTTGATAATAATATATTTTTTGAATATATGTGTATATATTTATTTCATTCAAATAAACACTAGGTCTTTTTTTTTACTTTCTATGAATCCAAAGTTGTAGAATTTTCTTTGGTTCCAAAGTTGTTTTTTGTTTTTTTTTTATTTTCTGTGAATACAAAGTTAGAGTCTGTAATTTATAACATTTCTTCTGGTAAAATATTTAGTCTTAGAATATATAATTTTTAAAAAATATTTTATATATTTATTTGACAGAAAAAGACACAGCAAGAGAGGGAACACAAGCAGGGGAAGTGGAAGAGGGAGAAGCAGGCTTCCTGCTGCACAGGGAGCCTGCTGGGGGCTGGATCCCAGGACCCTGGGATCATACTCTGGGTGGAAGGCAGACACTCAAGGACTGAGCAACCCAGGCACCCCAGAATATGTAATTTCTTAACTAATGATAGGATTGTATGAAAAGTACAGAAAACTCTAATATTAAGTAAATATTTTTTTTTCTCCTCAAAACTAAGGAAAAAAAAAAAAAATCCTGGGTCCTATAGAGCAAAATAACATTTAAATTTGAACAGGAAATGCACGTCATTTGAGGATCTGTTCAAATGAGAAACTAAGAGATTTCTTAGATTCAGTTAAATTTCTTACATGACTTCTCTGTTATGCTAAATTTAATATGGTAACTGAAATAGATTATAAAATCCTGCCCATTTAATTAAGTAGATTCAGTTACAATATTCACTTATATATTTTTTCTCTCCCTTTTACTCAAAACTTTAAGGTGTCAGGCCATTTTCTAAGCACTTAATGTTTGTATTTTTGTCTTTTAACAACTTTAGTGAAGTAAAATTAACATACCATCGCATTGATTGGAGTGCACAATTCATTTATAGTATATAAACAAGAGCTGTGCAACCATCACCACAATCTTATTCAGAATATTTAAGCTTTCCCTCAATGTAAACCCCTTGTTGCATTGAATACTCACTACATCTTGATTGCCCCCTCCAACCCTCAGCACAGGAAACTAACTGCTAATGTAAATTCTGCCTCCATAGATGTGCTGGTTATGGAACTTTTGTATAATTTATATAAATGGGCTGCTGATTTTTCTGTATCTGATATGTTCATGTTTCTTCTCCCTTCATTATAATCACATGTCTGTTACATCAATTAATTTGCAGGTGTTATGGCAACCTTGCATCCCTGAAATAATTCCACTTGGTCATTGTGTATAATCCTTTTACATTTCTGCACTGAGTTTGCTAGTATTTTCCTAAAGATTTTATAGTTCATATTTATGAGAGCTATTGATCTTTAGTTTTATGATATGGGGAACAAAGACAAAAGGGAATGTAGATAAAATTAAATTTCTTTATAACCTGCCCCCCCAGTGATAGATACTTGAGGCAGGGGCATTCCCCCAAGAACTTTCTATCTTAATGTTAAT
Source organism: Taxidea taxus jeffersonii (assembly GCA_003697995.1). Lineage (NCBI taxonomy): Eukaryota > Metazoa > Chordata > Mammalia > Carnivora > Mustelidae > Taxidea > Taxidea taxus. Next base: position 107,058 of record ML093476.1, on the reverse strand, counting down.
GCTTTGCAAAAGGGAAAACAACCCAGGCTTGACAATAGCTAGGCCTGGTCTCCAGGAATCTGTGAGGCCTCTTTAGCACAGGAAAGTCCTTTGGGAAACTTCCCTTTGTCTTTGCCTCCCCCACCTCCAAAGTATATAATCAATTGCTCCTGAAGATCCCAGGGCAACTCTATCTGCTCTTGGGCCCTATTCCCTTGCTTTAATAAAATCACCTTTTTGTGTAAAAGACATCTCAAGAATTCCTTCTGGGACTTCAGCTCTAAACCTCAACATTTCCACATCAATATCCATCTGCTGATCTGATAGAATGAGTTGGGAAGTATTACAACCTTTCTCTCTCTCTCTCTCTCTTTCTTTTTTTTTTGGGGGGGGAAGAATTTGTGAATAGTTGATATTAGTTATTTACTTTGACACTGAGCTTTTACATGTGAGAAGTTTTAAAATTATTAATTTATCTTTTTACTTGTTACAGGTTTATCCTGATTTTTTTAATACATTGTATGAGTTATATTTCATACTCTGTATCTTTCTTTCTAGGATATTTTTCCTCTTTCTTTTAAGTTATCTAATTTTATTTTTTTATTTTTTAAAAATATTTTATTTATTTATTTGTCAGAGAGAGCAGGATCGAGCACAGGCAGACAGAGTGGCAGGCAGAGGCAGAGGGAGAAGCAGGCTCCCTGCTGAGCAAGGAGCCCAATGTGGGACTCGATCCCAGGACCCTGGGATCATGACCTGAGCTGAAGGCAGCCGCTTAACCAACTGAGCCACCCAGGCATCACAAGTTATCTAATTTTAGCATAATGTTCATATTTAATTTACAATATTTTTCCATAATACTCCACAATATTGATAGCCGTGTCCACTCTCCTCCCATTCCTGAATACAGTAAAGTAGATTTCTCCTCTTTATTTCTTAATAAATTTAGCTAATGACCTGTCAGTTTTTTGTTCTATTCAAAAAATGGGATTTTGGTAACTTTGATTATCTCTAGTGTTTTTCTAGTCTTCATGTCATTACTTTCTGTTCTAATCTTTATTATTTCTTTATGCTTGCTTTGTTTTTGGTTTGTTCTTTTTGCAAGGTTGTTAAGGTGGTAAGTTAAGCTATTCATTTGAGTTCTTTCTTCTTTAATATAAGCTTTTAAGCCCATTAGGGACAAAGACTTGCCTCTGCCCTGTGGTTCTTCTAGTGGATTTAGAATCAAACTGTCATGAGACAGATTAACAGGAGCAAATCAAGTTTAATAGGCATATCTAACAAGAAGCTACACAGATAGGAGACTCCAAAGACAATGAAGCAACAGGAAGCTTATATGAGCTAAGGAGAGGGGAAGGGTCTGAGGATACAAAGGGGAGAAAGCTCATTAGCAAGAAGATGAAAGCAGATATTTGTGAAAACAAGGTTACCTATCCTGCAGGTGAGTTCCTTAGGTAAAGAGGGGGGTCTCTATCAATAATGTTCTTCCTGGTACAAGCCTCCTTTCCAGTGTGAATTTAGGCAGTGGCTGAGTCAGAGAGTTTTCTATGAATCTGCTGAGTTTTAATTACTTTTAACTAGAAATAACTTTTATGCCAGAGTGGCACATTTTGGAGTGTCCTGTACCTCTTCAAGTCTCTCTGTTCTTGCTGTATTTCTCGTAATTTCTCTGGTAATTGTCCCAAGTCCTGCCCCCTAAAAGGTGAAAACCTTCGGAATTTTGCAAAGTGATAGGTGCTGTGGGAAGCAAAGCAGAAGAAAAATTATTGAATTTCCTTACTATCTACAGCCCACTGGCAAATCCTTGCAAAAGGCAGAGTGACATTCCTCTAGGGACTCAATTACCTCAATGCTGATACATTGCCAGGGACAAAAGGCAAACTTACCCCAACCCCCAGGAATCTGTAAGTCTACTTTAACATATAAAAATTCCTTTGGAAACTTCCTTTACCACTATTCCCAAGATACATGTTGGCAATCATCCCCCAAGTATATATGACCCACCAATATACACCTGAATGGTCTCATGACTCAGGTTTTATAAGACAATGATACATGACAGTTTCCCAACAATAGCTAGCCCATCAATGTCCTGGAAACCTTGCTTCTAGATTTATTAGAGACTTAAGCTATCCCTAATCCCCTCCCACCTTGAAAGTATATAATGGGCCACCCCTCATGACCCCAGTGCAGCACTTTCTGCCCATGGGTCCTGTTTCCATGGTTTAGTAAAACAACCTTTTTGCACTAAAGACATCTCAATAATTCCTTCTTGGCTGTTGGCTTCCAACTCTAATGTCTTTCCTACATCAATAGATATGTGATAGGGATTTTTTTAGCTTTTTACATGCACTTTAATATAATCAACAATTGTTTTTGGTTTTTCTACTTCATGGAGAGTATTACACTAAAAACAACAAATTCAGCCTTATGCTTCTATCCAAATCATGTATCTTCTGTTTGGGAAGAAGACTAATGATATTAATTGATAAATATTTTTAAACATCCAACTGTGTTTTTAAAATGTCACGTAACATCTTGCATTTGTGATGATTGATTTGTGATTTATGTCTGAGGAAAATCCTGTTTTCTAGAACATTTGTTTGCCTTATTTTAGTTATATTATTAGAACTGGTATAAATTGAGTTAAAAACCATAAATGTATAGGTTCTAGTTCAGTAGTCTGAAACACATGTACTAAAGAAGGAGGTGTAAGTTTCTAAAAATTCAGCTAAAATGTGGTTTTATGCTTCCTACTGATGAGGGAGCAGAGGGCAAGCTGTGGGCAAAGCACAGGCTGACACTCCACAAACCCTGCCCCCCACACCCAGGTGGGATCTGTGTGACATTCCTCAGGCACTCCTGGAGGCCCTAACACTAAGGGAAGGGAAAAACAAATGGTTAACTAATAGAAATCACAGTCCTGCAAGAGAGCAGTCTCCCTAGGTTTATAAGTGTCTCAGTGATTAATAAGAAAAAAGCATTCTTATCAATAATCTAACTTCCAGAAGGAAACTCCCAACTATGTTAACATTAATGTTAATACCTTTCTAGAGGGAAAAAACAACCTTGTCCTGTAGCTCTGAGGTCCTCTTTAGCATATGAAAGTTCTTTTGGAAACCTTCCTTTTTCCTTATCTCCCACAACTCACAAGTATATAATGGGTCACCCCTCACTACCCAAGTGTAGCCTCTCTTTTTGGCCTTGGGTCCTGTCCCCATGCTTTAATCAAACCACCTTTTGTAACAAAGACATCTCAAGATTTCTTTCTTGGCCATCAGCTCTGGACCTCACCAACATTCCCAAACTACACCACTGCTCCCCTGCACTGGATACAAAAAAGATACATGACTTTGGAACACTGTATTTAATAAACCATGTCATCTAATCTTGATTATTTTGCTCCAGCACCTTATTCCAGCTGAGGTGGAAATGTTGGGGATTGAAGCACATGGTCAAGGAAGAATTCTTGAGACATCTTCTATGCAAAAAGGTGATTTTGTTAAAGCGCAGGGACAGGACCCCTGGGCAGAAAGAGTTGCACTGGGGTTGTGATGGGCAGGTGATTATATACGTTCAAGTTGGGAGAGAGATAGAGATAGCTTAAATCTCTAAGGAATTCTGGAAGCAAGTTTTCCAGGACCTTGAGGGGGCTAGCTATTATTGGGAAAATGTCATTTATTGCTGTCTAATAAAACCTTAGTGAAGAGACTGTTCAGATGTGCATCCGTAGGTCATCAATGCTTGAATGATGATTGTTAAAATATATCTTGAGGAATGGAGATAAAGGAAGTTTCCAAAGGACTTTTATATTTTAAAGTAGACTTACAGGATCTTGGGGGTCAGGGTGATGTTGAGGTAAAATTGCCTTTTGCCCTTAGCAAAGTATTAACATGGAGGTGAAGTTGGAGAGTGAGGTTCTTGTCTCACAAAGTTGAAGAATGAATCTTGCTGACAAAGGAGAGTGAGCAAAAGGATAGGAGTTTTATTGAGCAAGGATTCATAAAAAGCTCTCAGGAGTGAAAGGGGTCCCCACAGGGTTTCCAGTGAGGGTTTTTCAACTCTAGCCTTTTATTAGGACTTTACCAGGAAACTTGCCAGTGTTCAGGTCAGTGGCCTAAAACTAGACATGACAGTTATACACTGTGTGAAAGTTTTTTGTTTCTGTGACATCTATGGTCTACAGATGTGTTTTGCTAGGTCTGGTTAATCTTTATGGTGAACTTTACCTCTGAGGCCTCATCAGTTTTTGTGGTTATTTTTATTTTCTGTGACTGCAATGTAATTATTAGAAAAACATTTTAACCCTAGTAATAGGGATAGCGTGGTCTAAATTTTCCTGATCTTTGTTCTGTCTTAGCATCTTCATAGCTGAAATACCCTCAGTCAGGGGTCTCCTGTCCCTCTCTGACTGTATGTTACCCCTTTCCCAACTCAGAGGCAGTTGAGTCTCTAGAGGAAGGTCATTGCCGCTTTCAAGGACTTGTCAATAGACTGTAAGTAGTAAGGAAATTTATTTTTTTTCTTTTGCCTTTCTCGTCACATCACAACCAGTAGGTAAAATTACAGATATGACATATAAGGTAGAAGGATTAGGAATGGATTTTTAAATTCTTTTTTTTAAAGATTTTATTTATTTATTTGAGAGAGAGAAAGTGAGAGACAGGGCACCAGTGGAGGGGGATGGGCAAACGGAGAGGGAAAACCAGACTCCCTGATGTAGCAGGAAGCCTGACTTGGGGCTAGATCCAAACACCCAGGCATCATGACCCAAACTAAAGGCAGATGCTTAACCTACTGAGCCACCCAGGTGCCATGCATTTTTAATTTCTTCACACTTTTTAGATGTTACATTCAATCAGAAGACACTACTTTTATAACACTTTGTGTTGCAGTAAAATCACTAGTGCATGGCTCCAGATGAAAACTAGGTATGCTAATGTCTGACTGATTAGTTTGGAACTTCAAAGCAATCCTGAAAAATTATATATATTTAAATTTAAAGAAATATTATTTTAAGGACAAAATAATAACATATACATTGAGGATAATATATTTTTGTAATTGACTAAAAAGGTGTAGAAAATATCATGGACAGAAATAAGAGGGGACAAGAGATGGCAATAAAAGATATATAGAAATACTCAGAAGCAAGGGTGCCTGGGTGGTGCAGTCGTTTGAACCTCTGCTCCAGGTTTTTGACTTAGGTCATGATCTCAGGATCATGACATTGAGCCCCGCATCAGGCTCTGTTCTCACTGTGGAGTCTGCTGAAGGCTCTCTCCCCCTCTGCCCTTCATCATCCCTCTCTCTCAAATATATATATATATATATAAATTTTTTTAAGAAATACTCAGAAGCAGAGTCTGACAGTAGCTTATATACCTTGAATGACTGGATACCTCAGCTACACAACCAAGGGGGGGAAAAGATAATATAAATGAATATTAATTACTTATATATCATTCATACACACACACTTATATTAGGCTTTAAAAACTACTTCATATGAACTAGATACATGTGAATAAGTTTAAGAGATTTACCTGCCTATAATATGGCACTGTTGGCCCCAAAAAAACAAAAACAAAAACAAACAAACAAAAAAAAACTATAGGGAGAGTTATTTCATTCTACAAACATTGAAACTAAAATAGAGGGGCGCCTGGGTGGTTCAGTGGGTTAAAGCCTCTGCCTTCAGCTCAGGTCATGATCTCAGGGTCCTGGGAGCCCTGCATCTGGCTCTCTGCTCAGCAGGGAGCCTGCTTCCTCCTCTCTCTGCCTGCCTCTCTGCCTGCTTGTGATCTCTGTCTGTCAAATAAATAAATAAAATCTTAAAAAAAAAAACTAAAATAGATACAATCAAATTTTTAATTAGATTCTAGAAATATATTTTAACATGGAAATTGACAAATTAAGGAATTCAAAATAAAATCTAAAGGAGGGCTTTTGACAAACATTGCAGTGTAGGTGCGGGAGGAAGAAGCCAGGATGGAAGACAGGTGGAATCAGAATCACCTTCAGTGCCTATTAACATTGCAAATCACTGGGATAAAATTTGCTGGCGTAAGAAATTTTGATGACAATTCCTGAAAATAAACTTTTTTTTTTTTTTTTTTTAAGATCTCCTGATGATTCTTAGGTCTGCTAAGTTTGAGAACCACACAACTGACAATATAGAATCCTTCAAATAAAAATAAGTTCCTGGAACTAAAAATGAAAATACATTTTTCTCTGTGATCTATTAGGTAGCAGTTCTTCGGTAGGAGTAGAGGACTGTTACGTCTGGGAAACAGGAGGAAAGGCCCTTTAACACCTGCAATGCATCCTAATGCAAATAAACTAAGCATATTTTCCTTTTCTTAAACTGTTTATTTTTATTTTTATTATTGTTATTTTAGAGAGAGAGAGAGTACAAGTGGGGAGGAGTGGAGGGAGAGGAAGAAAATAATTTTCAGCAGGCTCCACATCCCGCACAGAGCCTGATGCGGGGCCCTATCCCATGACCCTGAGATCCTGACCTGAACTAAAACCAAAAGTTGGACATTTCACATTCTAAGCCACCCAGGTGCACCTTTTTGTTGTTGTTGTTTGTTTGTTTTTTAATGATTTTCATTAAATACCTGAATTTACCACTGAAAGTTAATTTATTAGGAGTTATTCTAAAAGGTTGAAGTATGTATGTCTCAGAAAATCTGGTGGGATCTATAGATGAAATCGAAGGTACCGGCAAGACGTATAGAAACTTCATGGAAAACTTAATGTTATTTTTCATACCAAAACATTTGGTTTTTATTGTATTATTAGAACTAAAAGTCATATATATATACTCCAAAAGTCCTTCAAGAGAAAGAAGAGTTGATTGGCTTATGAAAATAAATGCCCATAGGCCTCACTCAAAATTGTACCCATACATGTGGGAGGACTCAGGAAAATGATGTGAAAAGTATATATTTCCCGGGGCGCCTGGGTGGCTCAGTGGGTTAAAGCCTTTGCCTTCGGCTCCGGTCATGATCCCAGGATTCTGGGATTGAGCCCCGCATCGGGCTCTCTGCTCCGCAGAGAGCCTGCTTCCTCCTCTCTCTCTCTGCCTGCCTCTCTGCCTACTTGTGATCTCTATCTGTCAAATAAATAAATAAAATCTTTAAAAAAATTTTAAAAAGTATATATTTCCCTTGTGCATTTCATTGCAGAACCACTACTTTTGGATTTTCACTAATACTTGCCAAAAAAGGGTACGACCAAAGCTTTCAAATTTTATCCAATTGACAGATATTGTGCAGGCATTTTATTTTGAAATTATCCAAGAGAAAAGCTATCTCTAGTGATGGAAGGCAGTGGATCTTACAAATCTCATTTTTAGTCCATTTAATAAAATATTTTGTGGACTATTATGAGGCATTTCTCATAAAAGAGCAAAGTCTGATAAGTATTACATATTTTTTACATCATACCTTGCAAAGAGGGCACTTAAGATACTTATAAATGAATGTGTAAAAATAACAACCTAAATGTTTTACACTTTATTACTACAATTTCAATTTTTTTTTTCAGTCACTACCTTGAATTCTTTCTCATTATTTGGAATCTTTAAAAATATTCAGTTATTGGAGTGCCTGGGTAGTTCAGTGGGTAAAGCCTCTGCCTTCAGCTCAGGTCATGATCTCGGGGACCTGGGATAGAGCCCTGCATCTGGTTCTCTGCTCAGTGGGGAACCTGCTTCCCCCTCTCTTTCTGCCTCTCCACATACTTGTGATCTCTCTCTGTCAAATAAATAAATAAAATCTTTAAAACAAAATTCAGTTACTCAGTTTTTCGTTTTGAAATCACTCATTTATTAATAATTTACTCATCTCATTCCCAGAATTTATGTTTATTTTTTCTTTAAGGTTTTACTTATTTATTTGAGTGTGAGAGAGCACTAGTTGGGAGAGGAGCAGGAGGAGTGGCAGAGGGAGAAGCAGACTTCCTACTGAGCAGGGAAGCCCAACATGGGACTTGATCCCAGAACCCTGGGATCATGACCTGTGCTAAAGACAGACACTAAACCAACTGAGCCACCCAAGCACCCCCAAAATTCATGTGTTTTAAACTTTAGTTAAAACTTAGGGGAAATCTGGGCACCTAGGTGGCTCAGTCATTGAGCCATCAAGCATGACCTTTGGCTCAGGTCATGATCTCAGGATCCTGGGATCAAGTCCTGCATTGGGCTCCCTGCTCCGTGAGAGGCTTGCTTCCTCTCCCACTCCCCCTGCTTGTGTTCTCTCTCTTGCTGTGTCTCTCTCTGTCAAATAAATACATGAAATCTTAAAAAAAAAAAAAAAAAAAGGAAAAAGAAAACTTGGGGGAATTCAATAGATTTTATATCTCAATTGGGAAGTTCTGCTTTATTAAGCTATATTATTAGAAAGTATTATAGAGTGTCCTGACCATAAGTTAATATTCAAACCACCCACAGGACAGGCTAAACATCAAAGTGACTATTTGACAGTACTCTTATTTTGAGAATGGCAAATGTCCTGTCAGGATTGTTTACACAGTGAAAGATAATTTCTAATTATGTTATCAGATGAGAACTAGGTTTTAACATTCCATTAGTTTCTCATTGGAATACTCTTTAAGCAAAAGGACCACTTATGTACATATATGTTGTGACATAATGTTGTTCATATTTAAAGAAATATATGAAAGCTACACTGTTCCCCAAAGCTTTCAATATAAATTATCACAATGAAATCTCCCTGTTATTCAACTCTTTGTGGTCTTGGGGTTTCTGTTGCTGGAAATGAACATTTCAACCTCAAGTGTTAAGATATTACATTTGATAAGATGTACTAGTATGCTGGCTTGAAATTATTGAACTAATATCCATGTTATAAAGAAGTTCAAAAAAGCATTGAAACATTGACATTGAATTTATGCTAGTTATGACAAAGGTGTTTCTTAAAAGGCAAGACATTAAATTTCTCAGTAATTCTTTATATATGGAGCCTAGTGTTTATTTTAAAAGATGGACCACAAAGCACATGGTATCTTTCAAAATGTATTATTCTTCCTTCTGGCCTCTCTTCCTTCCCTGTGCCTTCCAACTTCAAAATTAAGACTTTTGATTTGCCCAGAGGAAACTAGTCTGGATGAGCAAAAACAAAAGGTTATTCAACTAGATGACCTGTAAAAATTTATTGTGTTTTCAAACAGGATCTCTTTGGATGAATTCTCTATCCACTTGTAAATGCAAATGATATTTTTTTAAATGGATAGTGGAAAATGCAGAAGGAGCATGGACAAAAGTCAGTAACATTGTATTAATTGTAAAGTTTGTAAGGTGACAGATGGTTAACTATTCTTATTGTGGGGACTACTTTTCAGTGTATGTGAATATTAGGTCACTATATTATACACCTGGAACTAATAAAATATTATATGTCAATTATGCCTAAATAAATTTTAAAAATCTTTATAAAGACAAAAATAATTATAAAGAGAAAATTAATCTTGACTCTAAGTCTTCCCAAGTAGTAAACTTTTTGCCCCAATTTTTTGGTTTTGTTTTAAAACTTATTTCTTTGTTGCTTGAGGATATAAATAGAATGAAAACTAGCAAATTACACAGCTGGCCACTGGGCTTCCATAAATATTAAACTTGACCCATTGGTCAGTTAACAAAAGCAATACAGCTAAGCAAACATTCTACCTTTGTACATTTGTCTGGAGTTTCCAATGTGGCTGAAATGTGTATATCTGTGCTCCATCTTTCTTTTCTTTCTTTCTTTTTTTTTTAAATCTTTATTTCATTCCCATTATGAACTTATGACAGTTTCTCATTGATTGAGAACTGATTTACTCTGAGCCCGGGTTATCCCCTGAGCTATGTCTCATCAGTTATCCCATTCTCCAGAAATCAATGCTTGAAATTGATATATCTAAATTAAGTCCTGAGGAACATTTTCTGATTGGAATGTTATTAGGACAATAGAACCAATTTCCATTCCTCTTTGAATTCTCTCCAGTGCATTAATTCCCTCACCTTAATTAAATGATTCTTATTATTAGTTAACATGTGGATTATCACTTTTATTACATTTTGGTGGAAATAACTACTAAAAGATGTAAATTGCCAAATATGGAAGGTATTTTTGGATTGTTTCTACCCTAAAAAATTTTGTTCCTGTGTAAACCAATTGCAGCAAATTTCTAGGGCATAAAAGCACTTTTAAGAAGTTGTAAATGAATGTTAATCAAATCATTAAGCTATGTGAAATTGAGATACCGCTTGCCATTCAGGTATCAGCACTTTCAAATAAACTAAATGCTTTTTATCTTGATATTGAACAGAGCGGTTAATGCGGAGTGGTTAGTGCTCCAGATTATAATCATCATATCCTCCTGACTCCCTTTGTTTAAGTTTTAAATGTAAGTAACAATACTCTCCTCATTAGTTTATACACTAAGTTTGATTCTTTGCGAGTTAGCAAATATTGAAAACTCTACTGTTTGGAGGCAGTTTACTAAGCTTGAGACTACAGCGGTGACTGGGACACAGCTATCCACCAGGAATACCCAGGCTGGTCATAAATAAAAGTAAATCGAGAGAAAATCAAAGCAGTAAGATTCAGAGATAAATAGAAGATAACGTAAAGAAGCACTACCATCTTTTGAAAGTTAAGTAAGTTTTTCTGTTTAACTTAAAAGGATCTAAACTAGATCTGGTAGATGAATGGGGATTAGCACACTCATGGTAGGAATGGAAAGTGTGGTGGGGTGTTCTAGCTAGAGAACTCAGCATGCATAAATTCCCGGAGTGTGGGGAGATCAAACACTGGATGAAACTGAGCTCCATTTTACATGAGTATTAAAATGATACTACCAACGGGTGAATGTCTACCTTAGAAGAATTTTTTTGACTTTCAGTTTTGGTCTATTTTTATGGTAAAGCAGTAAAGGTTTACATTTAAGTGGCTAGATGCCATTATGAAGTTCCCCTAGTTGTGAACAGGACTTAAGGAACATAAAATAATGACACTCCAGGTAGAATCCAGAGTGAAACACACTTAGTGAGTTGCTCCTAAATTTCTCAGTGCCAGGTGACAAGCTGAGAGATCAGAGTGTGTATCTCAAGACCACATAAAAATCTCATTATGTGCCCCAAGAGTCAGATACTACCACTGAATTCCTAATACCCCGGGATATCAACCCTTAAATTCAAACTAGTATTTTAGTTTTTCCTCCTGAACAACTGTCTCTGATTTATCAAATCTTTAATTATTGTTCTGAACTAATAACAGCATCTTAAATATCCTTAATGATTTTGAGAAATCTTTAAGGCATGATTAACAAAGTCATAAGATATATCAGGGTTCTATGGATTATTTTACTTGTCATTAGAAATTCTAAATCATGAAACATCTCCATATTATGCCATGTGGGAGGACTGAAATTAACTAGATGGTTCCTCATCAAGCAGATGGAAATCAAGATGCATAGAAGATGAAGTTACATGCTCTACTGGGGCCATTGCGCCCCATCACACGTCCAGTGATTTGTAGCTGCAGGGCTGTCAAGAGGAAGACTTCCAGGAAGATCCCTACAGTAACATTGTTTAATGTCAATTTCTGTAAGATGTAAGGGCTATTACAATTGACAAAATCTAACAAAATTTACTAACTCACCTGTAATGTGTGTTCTGAACTATGTTTTTCATATTCATCCCAAAGATACTCACCTCATACTGAGTATATTTGCACATAGGGAAGAGAATATAATCAGCTGTGAAAAAAAAATGATACGATAATTTTTAAACTCTTCCAAAACCTAAGCAAACATCATACCACAGAAATTAAGACATTTTGTTCAGCAGGCTGGTCTCAGCTTTTGACAATCAATTCAGCAGCCTCTACCCATTGATCAGAATAGTAAGGAAGATATATCTCAAAGCAAACAAAGCAATGTATAGACCATAGAAAATTAAATAAAATGAGAAAATAATAATTCATGATACATAAATATCAGCTAGATTCTGGTCTAAAGTCTCTATGTGTTTTTATCTTTCTGGCACATGCAATATTATTTCTATTGTACAAAAAGGAAACAATGGTACTGCCTTTATTTTATATTTTGAGGACACTGAGGTTGAGCTAGTTGAGGCATATTGTCTGAGTTCTCACTTACACGAATCAAGCTCTCGATTATAGTCATCATATCCTCCTGATTCCCTTTGCTTACATTTTAAATGTAAATAACAATACTCTCCTCATTAGTTTATTCACCAGTGGAGTCATCCAACCCCACTTGCACTGACTCGTGAAATTTAGGATAACCAGGTGCACATGGCCCTTCTGTTATCTAGCAATTTATTGCAGTCACATCCCCTACACATGTAAAATCTGCCAGGAATCTTTCCACAGCAAAGCATAGGAAACACAAACATAAAGAAACGCAGACTCTGCCCTCAAGTGCCCTCATACCAGTAGGACAGACAGCAAACCAATCATGTGGCACAAAGTAATTCATGGAAGGGGAAAAAAAGACTGAGTGTAGGGAAGAGTGAGAAGGTAAGTGGAACCAGCAGAAGGAAGAGAGCACACTGAGGAGGATGGGGGGGTGGTCTGCACACATACAGCTGCAGGCTAAATCATCGATATGCTTTTCCAAGAATCTCGGATGGGCACTGAGAAGGGACTTGTTTAAAGAGAGCAATTTGTTTCTGTGAGAAAAAAAAAAAATCTTCCAATGCAGCTGGGTTGACAAACACATTCAGTGAATGGTCATTTTGATTACCAAGAGCTGAGGGGGGAAAATAAGAATAATTTGCACAGAAACTGAAAGCCTGTGGATTTCCAAACCTTGGCTCTGCTGCCTAGTTGGCTCCAGTATTTATTTATTTATTTATTTTTAACCTGTCATCCTCTCTGAATATCAGCTTCTCTCATATTTCCAATATTCATTACAACCTGGACAAGCCTCCTAGAGTAGCAGTGGATTAGTCTGGGTTCTACAGAGAAATATATATATATATATATATATATATATATATATATATATATGTAATTATAGAGGCTGACAAGCTCCAAGATCTGCAGGGTAAGTCAGCAACTTAGAGACCCAGGACACTCAATTCCAGTCATGGTTAGAAGGCAGGAAAAAGCCAATGTCTCAGCTGGAAGGCAGCCAGAAAGAAGGATTTCTCTTACTCAGGGGAGGGCCAGCTTTTTTTGTTTTATTTACATCTTCAACTGATTGGATGACGACCATCCATATCAAGGAGAGCAATCCGCTTTCCCCCAACAAACAATGTAAATGTCAATCTCATCCCCAGACACCCTAACAGAAACATCTAGAATAATATATGACCATAGACCAGTCAAGCTGACTCCTAAAATTCACCATTGCAGGTGGTTCTCAAAGTATGGTCTAGGACCCCCAGATCAGGGTCATCTGAGGACTTGTTAGACATGCATATTTGGGCTGGGGCACAGTATATGGGTTTTGATAAGCATTCAAGGGTGATTCTTTTTTTTTTTTTCCAAGGGTGATTCTGCTGCAAGCTAATTACTGAGAACGAATGGCAGTATCATTACTTAACGATTCTCTCAAATATAAGGCATGCCTATTGAAACTTACCTGGTCAGAGAAGAGAGGTATAATATAGAGGTGTCTCCTCCAGTTTGGCCTTTCAGTTTGAGTAGTCATTATATCTGTTATTCAGTAAGGATAATTTTTAAGGTGTGTAATTTAATAAGCCACTAATAAGAAGTTTTGAGGACTGTCAGTAAGGTATGGTATCAGTATGTTTCCTTTTTTTTTTTTTTTTTTTTTTTTATTTTATCTATTTGTTTGATAGAGAGAGCAAGCAGCAGGAAGGGCAAAGGGAACAGACTTGCAGCTGAGCACAAAGACCAGCATGGGCTCCGTTCCATGACCCTGAGATCATGATCTGAGCTAAACCAAGAGTCAGCTGCCTAAGTGACTGAGCGACCCAGGTGCTGTCATTTTAAAGAAGCAATGCCTTCATCAGTGGAAGAGAAAGGATTGGTGTTACAAAAAGTAGCAGAAGAGGAACTGAATGCTTTATTATTATGATTCCCCTCATTTTGAACCATCCATTATTGGGAAATTGAGGTACCAAAGGAACAAATGTGTAGGGCTCCAAGTGGGCTTTCATCCTGATTATTTACAAAGGAAACTGACCAGAAGAAAATATATAAGAAGCCAATAGATCCTTGAGAAAATGGATTGGGAGGTTGAAAAAACCAAAAACAAAACAAAATACCTGCCTTCACTGACTATTCAAACGTAAAGAAAGCCAAGTGCAATTAAAGCTACACAGTTAGAACTTGTGATGAAAGCTGAACAGCCTCACCAAGTATTTCGCTCCAAAGCTAATGGAGGTGTAGTTATGATTGGTTGTGGATCAGGGTAGTCTTCCCAGAAAGCAGACTCAGAGTCTCCCATATTTGATCCCAAAGCCCTGGATCTATGGTCAGAGATGAGAGTATTCTCTCTTCCTGTCCAACAAGATTTCCATGAGCCACAGAGTCCTTTGTCTCCTACTCTTATTCTGAATGGGGCTTTTGTTGCAATGATTGTTTTTATGCCTCAGCCTTGCAGGGGTTGATAGGTTATCATTAAGCTTGAGACTGCACATAATCATAGGTAATAGACTTCAGATTGGTAAGCTAGATAGACTTCAAGGTTATTTTCCCCTTGGAAATGTGAATATATTCCATGTTAAGGGAAAAGGGTCATATATAGGGCATTTTTGGAAAGAGAGAGAAATATATATATGTATATGTTTCTCTGAAGAACGCTAATACAGATTTTTGATATTGACAGTGTTTCTAGAAGAACAGAATGTTAAGGATTAGTTTTCTGAATTGGTTCTCAGGTTTCCTGAAAAGAATTGCAAATCTGATTAGGTTCAGAGATGCTAATGACACTATTGTTAGTAGTAAAGAGAGCACTGATGGTTCATGGTGTGATATAGAGATAGAGATATAAGGAAAGCACTTAACCACTTACAGGAAGTAAGGAGATGGGTGAGTCTGTATAATATTTTCAAATGAACATTTATTAAAAGCTAATGAAGTACAATGATGTTGGCTAGCTGTTCCTAAGTTTGCTGGACAAATGGCACAAGGAAAGCATGAATTCAGTGATTCATACCCAACTCAAACACTACATAAAAAGACCAAGGAGCTTCTCTGTGCCCTGAAGCAGACCTTTATCTCCTGTAGTCCAAAAGCTAAAATTACTGAAAAACAAATGCAAAATTTCATCCTGAGATGACTGAATTACAACACAAGCTGAACTCCCAGGTTTGCAGAGCATCCACTGTTAAGCTAGGACATTGACTAAGAAAAACAGAATCCTCTAAGTTGGATGGTAATGTGTAGGAAGACTAGAATGTAGCTGGGTACACTGAGTCCCTACATTCTGATGAATCTTCTTTACCTACAAAAGAAATTTCCCCAATCCCAGTAAAAACAGCTTCCCCATTCCAGTGGTATCAGCCTCTTTACCCACAATGATACAAGTCTTTCTACCTCTTTCTGAGAGTGTTAACCTTGCATTGTCTGAGGAAAATGCAATGGCCCCTTCTAAGGCAATTGCCTTGCAAGGCAATGGTGATTGTTTTCAGGACCCACCCCTTTCACCCTTTCTTGTTTGCAGGTCTTCACCAGACTCAAGTTCTAGGAGGACCCTAAAGGTGAAGCGCAATGAGGAGGTGCGTTACACTTGAGTTTTCTGATTTATATAGATAGAAATCTGGGGAATGTATGTGAGATTAGATACTAAAGGTGCAGAAAACAGTGGGGAAAAAACAAACAAACAAACAACAAGCTTGTATTAAACCAAATTTATTTACATGAGCTCACTAAGCAAAGATTCTTCATTTAATTTTACAGCTCAGTGAGTTAGAAAGGGCTCTGTTTGCTTGGTTGGTTGACTGAAACATTGGCCAAAAGGTGACCCAAATTGACCAAATTGGAAATGCTGGATGTGCCTTGGTTCATTGCAAAGAAAGGGATTCAGAGGCTTAGGGATACTGGGATATGCAAGTGGATTCGTCATTTAAGACCTACTCATCCACACTAGGAAGGTCCAGAAGACAGAACTTTCAGTAGTACTTTTAAAATAAATTTGGGAGGGAAGTCCCACCATACTTTAAGAGCTCCATGACTGTTCTTCTCTGTAAGATGCACCGCACTGTGGAAATAGAGTTAATTAATTGAGAAACATGAGTACAATGGAAATAATTGCACTCATGTTTCTCAACATGAGGGACAGGGGCCAAATGGTATCACTTAACCATCAAATGCAAGATGAGTGTGGTTGCCATGATTGACAGAAGAGTCTAAGCAGTAATTGAAATGAACCTGATTCCTGAAAACCGATGGTGGGTAGTTGATCATGAAGTTCCTAGAAGGGAAACAGATAATAAATCCACTAAGTCCTTACTTTATCTGTATAAACAGAACAACAACAGGTCTAGTGAACAACAATTTAATCTGAATCATAAAAACAGAGTGTCATGGCCACTCAATTAATTCCTGGACTTGAACCAGTTTATAGACTCAGAGCCACACGGATGAAGGAAAATCCAGAAACACTTGAGAAAGGATACTAGAACACTACCAAAAATATATACCAGTAATCTTTCTCCCATCCTTCCCCAAACAGACCTTCAGTCTTTACCAGGGTAATGGTGCACCAGGGAGAAGGAAATTATCAGATTTATAAGGGACCACTAGATACTGGCTCTGAATCAATACTGATTCCAGGGTACAAAAAATGTCACTTTGACCTTTCAGTCAGAGTAAGGTGTTACCAAAGTCTCATGGAGTTTTAGCTCAGATCTGACTCAGAGTGGGTCCAGTGGGTCCCAGAATCCATCCTGTAATTTTCCCAGTTTCTGAATGGATGATTGGAATAGAAATACTCACCCAGTGACAGAATCCACACATTGGTTCTCCTGCCTATGTAATGAGGGCTGCTTTGATGTCAGAGGTCATGTGGAAGCCATTAGAAATTTACCTAGAAAAAAAATCATAAACCAAAATCAATTCCACATTCCTAGAGGGATTGTAGCAATCAGTGCCATAATCAAGGGCTTGAAAGAGGCAGGGATGGTGATTTCTATCACATCTTCATTTAACCCTCCTATTTGACCTGTACAGAAGATAGAGAGATTTTGGGGAATGAGAGTCAGTTATGAAAGCTTAAATAGGTGGTAACTCCAATTGCAGTTGCTATACTAGATGTAGTCTCATTGCTAATACCAATTAACATATCTCTTGGCACCTGGTATGCCGCTATAGATCTGGCAAATACCCTTTTCTCCATCCTCCTCCATAAGATCTACCAGAAATAGATTCCTTTCAGCCAGCAAGGCCAGCAAGAAACCTTTAGAGTCCTATCTCAAAAGTTTATAACTCCTCCATACCTATGTCATAATTTAGTGTATGGGGACCTTGATCACTTCCCCCTACCACAGGATATCATGCTGATCCCTTATATCTATGACATTAAAGTTATTGGACCTACTGGAAAAAGTAGCAATGATCAAATCTTATTGGCAAGACATTTGTAAGTCAGAAGGTGGGAAAAACAAACAAACAAACAAAACCTGTGATTTTCTGTGAAACTTTCAAAGTCCCAGTGGTACAGGACATGTTGAGCTATCCCTTTGAAGTGGAAAGATAAGTTGTTGCATCTGGTCTCTCCAAAATTCAAAAAAGAGGCAGAATGTCTACTGGGTCTCTTCTGATATTTAGACACAACATATTTCTCATTTGGATGTGTTATTCTGCCCCACTTAGAACAGCTGTGAAAAATTGGCAGTGTCTAGGCCCAGAAAAAAAAAAGAAAAGAAGGTTCCACAATAGGTACAGGCGACTGTGCAAGCTGCTCTCCCACTTGGGCCACGTGACCCAGCAGATCCAGTAGTGCTCAAACTGGCAGTGGCAGACAGAGATGCTGTCTGGAGTCTTCAGCACGCCCCATATGTGAATTGCAGCATAGGACTGTTGGCTTTCAGAATGAAGCAAGCTCTCCCATTTTCCACAGATGATTACTCTTCTTTTGAGAAATAGCTCTTGGCCTCCCACTGGGCCTTAGTTGGCACTGAACACATAATCACTGGGCCACCAAGTTACCATGTGATCTGAGCTGCCCATTATAAACTGGCTATGACCTGACCCAACAAGTCAAAAAATTAGACACATACAGCAACACTCTACCATCAAATGGAAGTGGTATATATATGAGACTAGGCACAAGCAAACCCTGAAGGCACAAGTAAATTGCATTAAGAAGTGGTAGTGGATATTATGGAGGGCACATATTGCATGGAGCACTGGGTGTGGTGCATAAACAATGAATTCTGGAACACTGAAAAGAAATTTAAAAACAATTTAAAAACATATAAAAAATAAAACACACTTTATTAAAAAAAAATGGCCCTAATGTCTGTGATTCCCATCGCCTTCTCTCTTTCAGCCTGCACCTATGGTCTCAAAGGGAGTTCTTCTATGATCATTTGAGAAAGGAAGGAGAGACTGAAGAACAAATGGCTGCATGGTATGCAGGCAGCACCTGAAAGTGAACAGCTGCCCCACCATATCTTCTCTCTGGGATATCTCTGAAGGATGGTGGTAAAAAGAAATTCTGCCAGTGGGCAGAACTTCAAGCAGTGCACCTGGTTGTGTCCTTTACTTGGAAGGAGAAATGGCCAGATGTGTGATTATGTATGAAACCATGGGCTATGGCCAAAGATTTGGCTGAATGGTCAAGGATTGGAGGAAAAGTGATTAGAGAGCTAGTGAGAAAGAAATTTGGAAAGATGTTCATTGGTAGACTTCTTTGAATAGCCACAAATATAAAGATATTTGTGTTCCATGTGAACACTCACCAAAGGTTGACCTTGGTAGAAGAGGATTTAAATTATCCAATAGACAGGGCAACAAATTCTGTGGATACCAGATACCAGTAAGCCACTTCTCCAGCCACCCTGGTCAACACTCAATGGGCTCATGATCAAAATGGTCATGTGCTAGGGATGGAGGTTATGCATGGCTTAACCTAATAGACTTCTACTCACCAAAGCTGACCTGGCTATGACCATTGTTGAGTGCTCAATCTGCCAGCAACTGAGACCAACATTGAGTTCCAATATGGGACCATTCCCCATGGTGATCAGCCAGCTACCTGGGGCAAGTGGACCACATTGGACCACGGTCATCATGGAAACAGCAGCAATTTATTCTTACTGCAGTAGACATCTACTCTGGATACAGATTTGCCTTCCCTGCACAAAATGCTCTCCCAAA
The DNA here is from genome assembly GCA_003697995.1 of Taxidea taxus jeffersonii. Classification (NCBI taxonomy): domain Eukaryota; kingdom Metazoa; phylum Chordata; class Mammalia; order Carnivora; family Mustelidae; genus Taxidea; species Taxidea taxus. Next base: position 87,751 of record ML093476.1, on the reverse strand, counting down.
ATTCCATCCATAGATTTACAGAATGCTGTTAAAACTAATTAGCCTAAAACTTGTGATCATACACATTTATTTTTTAAATAAAGTCACTTTTACTGCATTGGCTAGGAATTTCAGTAACATATTTTAAAAAGCTATAATTATTGGTATCTTAATATTTTCCCTGATTTGCTAAAGAATGCTTCTCACATTTAATTTATGAGGATAAAGTTCTATGGCTTTAGATAGATGTTCTGAGCCACAGAGTTCTATGGCTCTGGATAGATGTTCTGATACATAGAACATGTTTTCAAGTAAGAAGTTCCCTTGAAACCATTTAAATTAAAAAAAGAATTACCATGAAGAGGTGTTGAGATTCATTTAATAATTACATATATTGAAATGGTTATATTAAGTCAAAAAATGGTGAACTATATACATTTTATTAAAACCTATTCTATTTTTAATTCAAGTATTGTTGATAGCATAAAAATTAATATATCCACATAACATATGGATATGTGGATATATTAACATGTGGATATGTGTCAGTGTCCTTGGTTTGATGCTATAGTGTTTAGGACTTTTTCATTTATACTAATGGCTCATGATCCATATCTGGTTTTGACATTTGGGCTAAATTAGTTTTATAGAAGGAATTGGAATGTAAATTACTAGTAGTAGTATAATTATTGGAATGTAATTTATTTTTAATTACTATTTGTAAGTAAGTTTTTAAATTACTGATTCAAAATTTTAAAATGTGGGATTAATCAGATATTCATGAATCAGTTATGATATGTTATAAAGTTATAGATGTTTTATTTAATATGAATTTTCAAATTTATCAATTTAATGCAATAATTGGAATTTTCTTATTAACTTTAAAAATCTTATTGCATTCTTTTTTTTTTTTTTAAGATTTTATATATTTATTTCAGAGAGAGAGAGCATGAGAGAGGAGAAGGTCAGAGGGAGAAGCAGACTCCCCGTGGAGCTGGGAGCCCGATGCGGGACTCAATGCGGGACTCGATCCCGGGATCCCGGGATCATGACCTGAACTGAAGGCAGTTGCTTAACCAACTGAGCCATCCAGGCGCCCCTCTTATTGCATTCTTAACTATGTTCTTATTTTCATTCTTAATTTTGTTTGTTTGAACCCCCTTTCTTTTACAAATTTGTTTTCTTTTTCTGTTTAAATTTTTACAGATTTGTCTTTTTAGATTATTTTATTTAATAATTTATATATTATATATATATTTTAAAATTAGTTATTAATAAAAATATTTCTGTCTTTTGATTCTTTTGTAGAATTGTTGCCTATTGTATTAGTTTCTGCTGTTATTTATATTTTCCTTCTATTGTCTTCATTATTTTTTTATTGCTTATGTAGATTGTTGGACTCATTTAATTCCAGTAAAAACAAGTATGCTTTTAAATCTTTAATTTTAAATCTTCACTGCATATGTATATATGTACTTTTTTATTACAGTAAATCCTCACTATATGTGTAAAGGTTATATAAGAATTAACAAATACATCTTTTAAAAATGCCCACTGAGAAAAGTTATTTTTTTCAGATGTCACAACTCTATTTTATTTTTGTCATGTATTCTTCTTTAAGGAAAAACAGTATGTGAAGTTTTCTGATTTTATTCCTTTATTAATTCACTTATATGAATTAGTATTCCTTGTAGGTCTTTTTTTTTTTTTTTTTTTTTTTTTTAATTTGAGAGAGACAGAGCCAGAGTAGGGAGAGAGGCAGATGTAGAAGCAGACTCTCTACTGAGCAGGGAGCTGGATGTGGGGCTCCATCCCAGGAGTCCAGGATCATGACCTGAGCCAAAGGCAGACTCCCAGTTGGCTGAGTCACTCAGGTGCCCTTCTTTTAGGTCTTTAGTCTCTCCTCCCTTCAGACTTAATTTTTAACAGACTTGACTATTAAAATGAGTCCAGTCACTCTAGAATACTATAGAATCTATTTCCTTTATTTGATAAAGAGTCAAACCCTTCAAGAAGCCATCATCCCAGATTCAATGTAAATGATTTACCATGCCTGCTTTTAAAATAAAATGAGCAATAAACTCAAAACATAGCAATTTTTATATCTCTTCTCACTGTAAGCAGAAACATCATTTTTTTTCTTTTCTTTTCTCTTCTTTTTCTAAAATACTCACCTGGGTATGTTCAAATTTGCAGACAATTCATTTCCAGCCCCAGAGAATCTATGGAGAATGAAATTGTGGATAGTTTGGTCCTGGATTATTTTTAGGGCAAATACTACTCATTGCTTTTCTGTAACAAGACAAACATTTGGTTTTAATTTACACTACTTTTTAAGCCCGTAAAAATATTTCATCAATAAAACATAATTCTAAATTAACCTGCTGAATGGATTTATTTAGTCTTGCGTATGTCAATACAGGATATATCTTTCAATTTAATAGTAATTTGATTTTGGTATAGTTAAATTTAGTTTTCCTTCTAATGATACTGAAATAACAAATGTAGAGGCTTCTTCAGTCTATTTTTAATTCATCATATGAAAATAAATTATCCATATTGAAAATTATCTCCTCTTGGCATGACAGGAAATCAGACATCCATCTACTTAACATTTACTGCAGAAAGTGTGCAAATCTGCTCATAGAAGTGCAAGTCATTTTTATTTTAGTTTTAACATTTATAAGATAACATTTTTTGAATATTTGAAATGGGCTTTTGGATTGGATTTTTGTTAAAATTCATAATGCAAAGCAAAGCATGGTTGCGCTCTATGGGACAAAATCATAATAATGAAAATTCTCACTTCATTCTCAATAGAATGTTTGAAACAATCCGAAGGTGAAAAAAGAAGAGTAATTCACACAATAATCTCATTCTTTTTGTCAGGTGCCTTATAAACTTTATTTTGCTTAATCTTTCCTGTAACCATTTTAGATTTCTAGTATTATTATATCCCAAATTAGAAAATTAGGTGATAAAAGTTAAGCATTCCATTCAAGTTACAGAATTAAGTAGTGGTGCAACTGCTACTTGAATCAATAATTAGCACAGTTCAAGTCTGTATTCTTCATTTAAAATCATGCCTTTCACTAAGAATATGAGACTTTACATTCTTACTGCTCTCAAAGTTCATTAAAATTAATTCTAAAGACATCATGAGAGTCTTGCCTTTCTCAGGGAAATCTAATGGAGTTTAGAACAATCATCTTTCCAACTAAGATAAGTGACAGTGAATAACCTTTTTTTTGTGTAAGATTCCTTACTGACTCTTCAAGCAGTTCAATAGCTTCTTAGAAACTTTAAGAGTATAGTTTTATATCATCAATCCCCCATTAAAGGATTCTGATTCTGGAAATGGCATGACAGGCTTTCCCTAGAAATTCTTGGTAACTATTTTGGGAGTTGGAATTGTGTTCTTTGGTAAAATACGAGTTTGTGACTCAATGAAATTATTAAAATAGAGTGGTTTTGTTTGGTTTGCTTTGGTTTGGTTTGATTGAGGCAATGGCCCACACACATACATATACACTCATTACGTGTACTCACACACTTCATGGCTCTGATTTCCGTATCTAATGAGGATTCAACAAAGGAAAATTAGTTTAATATATGGGTTTTACTTACAGCTTGGTTTTTATCCGTATCAAGAATGTTTTTCTAGAAATACTCAAAATATTGTTAATTGCTTTAAGACATTTGCCTAACAATTACTTAAAGCTAATGACTATATATTATGACTATATAATATTATATATATATATATATAATGACTATATAATATAATATATTATATTATGGCATGTAATGGTCCTGATTTTTTTTTTATTATTATTGCATCAGTATTTTTCATTCTTTAGCATTCTAACACATTGCACATGCTCTCTAATTCCTCACAATCTTACACATTCCCCCCTGAGTGTATCTGCAAGGGTCCTTTGTGTGACAGGTAAGAAATTTATCCTCATCCAAAGACATTAGCTTATTTGCAGTAGAACAATTACCTCAAGTTTCCTTATAATAATAATAATAATAATGAAGTATTCAAGATTTGAATCAACTTTCAAGAACAACCATCATGTACGACATTTGGAGTCCTTCTCACAGGAAAATATGGGATTTATGGCCGAACCACTTCCATTCATGGACTCAACTTGGTGGAAAAACGGTCCCAAGGGAGCAAAAATTCATCACTAGGACTACCCACCCAGTGGCATTGTTGTTATCTTTAGCTCTAGTTCAAATAAAGCTATACATTTTCATGAATGCCTTTTTATATTTGAGGCCAAAAGTTATTTTTAACCATGTATCTCAAAAATAAAATAATTATTTTTCAATCTGGTTTCTGAAAACATGATTTCATTTTCACAATTCTTTTCTTCCCTCCATTTCTATATACATTCCATTATTTCTATCTGTTCTTTCTAGATTTCTGTTTTGGCATTTTCAACTGAGTGCAAAATTTTCTGTGTATTTTACATTAACATGCTATCACTTGAGATATTTTTCTAAGTATTTGTTTATTAATATTAACACTATAGCATGCTTATATAATTTATATTATTATATATAATAACTCATTTTCACAGCATCTCTAGGAATAATGTGTTCTCATTATCATTATATATTACTGACACAAATAAAAAGGAGAAATTTAAAAAGTGAATGGAATTATCTGTAACCTATAATACAAATATATCTTCATAATAAACCAGAAGATAAGGTTACAATTAAAATTTTCAGACTCCCTAACATGGCACAGCCAGCACACCTGTCCATCATGAGCTTGCCGTACTAGTGTCAGGATCCAACAGCACACATGTCCCAGTTCTGTCAATACCTCATGCAAATAGTTCCCTGGACTTTATGGAAATATCAGTGTGGTACACCCTGTGTTGAATGGACATGGAAGAAAGGCCATATAGTACCTGAAAGTAGACTTATAGTCTTTTAGTGACGGCATTTTGAGATCATCTCTAGATAGAATAATGCACTTTTTATATATGTAAAAATTGCTTTAAAAAGTGGCTGTATTTCCTATGGGGCACCTAGATGGTTCAGTCAGTTAAGTGTCCGACTCTTGATTTTTGTTCAGATCATGATCTCAGGGACCTGGGATCAAGCTGTGAGTCAGGTTCTATGCTCAGTGGGGAATATGCTAGAGAGTCTCTCTCTCCTTCTCGGCCCCGTCCCTACCTTATGCTCTCTCTTTCTCTTTAAAATAAAAAGTGCCTACATTTCCTAAATCTGAAGATGTGCTTCTTAATGACAAAGGTCTTTAAAACACTGAGTGCTTAGTGCTCATAGCATAGCAATATAACTAAATTCAGAAAATATTTCAGTAACACCTACTCTGATTAAGAGCAAATCTTCTGAAAAATAAGGCTTTATGAAGTTTGTCATTTTAGAGCTGAATTTTAATAGAATATAAAAGTATAAACTCTTACATTTTATTCAAACAAGATCTTTGAAATTACTCTTGGGTTCAAAATACTTTCATGGGAAAAATAATCTGTAATAAAATTTGTCAGTTAGGGCACATGTGTTACCACTTTTTAACAAATCCACAAGGGCGTTGTGGGCAGGAAAGGACAATAAAAGTAAAAGGTTCTGGCATTTACACCAGAAACATTGTCTCTTCTCTTTCTTTACAGGGAGGGGCATGAAACTGCTCCAAGTGTTTGATAAACACTTGAGGTATCACTGGGTAGGAGCCAAGTATTCAGATGTTTAATAAAACTGATTCCTTAGTCAGGATTGAACTCTGTGGATAGGTAATTGGGATTGGCTTCTTCCCCTTTGCTTTCTCAGTCATGCCTTTGTTATCTCTCACCTCAAGATTAGCTTTTCCTGGAATGATAGGCATGTTGGGAAGAAGATGTCATACCTCAGCACAACATTTGCCATGCACATTTATGAATGATGCAGACACACAGGTAAGAGTACAACTGTATACAGGTAGGATAATCTTATCCTGTCTATCCAGGATAATCTACCTGTATCCCAAAAGCTCAGCTTCACTGGTTTCCCATCTACCATAACATTGGGAGAATTGTCCAACACAGCAGGAGTATCTTTTCTAGGAGCTACATCAGTTGTATAGCTCATCAGCAGACAAGGTTTATCTGTAGCTCAGTCTTGTGACTTCCCATCTAATAGTCTCCATCATTGGGCATGGATGGCTGGGGTTACCGTCTCTACCATGTAGATGTAAGTTGACTGGAAATCAAAGCCAACCCACAGCCACCATCCAAACTTGGAGAAAAACAGAAAAATAACTGTGAACACTAAAGCATTAAAAAAAAAAAACATAACTACTGCTTTAAAAAGTAGAAACTTAGTTAAAACATAAAGAGATGTTAAATAGATGAGTATGGTCTTTGATAGCTCAGGCTTGTGAAGCATAAACAGAAATATAAAGCTCAATTCTCAGACTACAATTTCCACATAAGGGAGTCAGGGTGCATGGTGATAATGCTGACTCTCAAGCTCTACTCAAAATGATTTTGATTCAAGAGGGCCTGAGATGGACCCAGGAACTGCATTTCCACAAGCATGCCAATGTAAGTGATTCAGCTCACACTTTGAGAAATAATGAAAAAACAAAATCTTTGGAGTTTGGTGATGAAAAATAAAGTCAGCAGGTATATATGAATGGCATCTCAGTCTCATTTCCCCTAGCTTATTTCAAATGACTATCTTGTCTTATACATAATATGCATTTTGGTATTTCTTCTGCATGTGCCTGGGTGGCGATTCTGTTGAGATGGAAAAGAGCTGGCATCAGACAGGCATGCCCATGTTCTTGTCCAATTCTTGGACTCTGTTGGAGATGCTGATGTGGTCTGCTTTCTGGGCCTCTGTGAAGTGTGACCAGTGCAGTCTGCCTCCCTGAGCCATGCTTCTTTGTCCCTCACCCTATGCACTGGTTCAGGATATATAGGCTCCCATTACAGAGAGCTGGTTATATGTGTTGCTGCTATTAAAACACCCAGAAGAGTGCTCGCTTCGGCAGCACATATACTAAAATTGGAACGATACAGAGAAGATTAGCATGGCCCCTGCGCAAGGATGACACGCAAAACATCCAGAAGAGTTTCCTCTGACCCAGGCTAAACTGATGTCTATAAAAATTGATATGCACTCTTGTCTTCATGGTTATTTTCCAGATATTCTGAAATTGGATATTGAGTTTCTCTTTGAAACAAACAAACAAAAATATTAAGGTGACTATAACTTGCCAGGCACTTGTATTTTCAATTCTATTTTTGTTATTTTTAAATATCATTACACTAATGAAAATCAAACATCATCCACAGCATAAATACTTTGTAAAACATTTTTAAGTTTTTCTAGTGATCTAACATAATTTTTTGGAGAAAAAAAATATATAGAAAAGTAATATTGCAAGTGCTTAAGGACTAAAACATATTTCTATCATAAAGTTGTAGCTTTAATTTGCAAAAATAGCTCCAAGGAACACCTCCCAAAGTAATGTTTTCTCAGCATATGGCCTCTTGGATTATTAATGCAACTACACTGGAACATTAAAAATTCTCAGTATGTCTTTCTTCCAGTGAAGATATATGGTGAGGTGCAAAATATTGAAGTTAGACCCTTCCTTTACACTATATAAAATAATTCACTCAAAATGGTTGTAAGAGTTAAGACTACAAAACTCTTCTTATTCAATTTTTAAAATTTCCCCTTTCCCATTTTAACCTTTTTAAAGGCTATTTTATCTTATCAATGCCTTTCTAAAACACCTTATTAAATTTTCATTGTTTTTTTTTAGATTTTATTTATTATTTATTTGACAGACAGAGATCCAGAGAAGCAGGCAGAGAGAGAAGAGGAAGCAGGCTCCCTGCTGAGCAGAGAGCCCGATGTGGGGCTTGATCCCTGGACCCTAGGATCATGACCCAAGCTGAAGGCAGAGGCTTTAATCCACTGAGCCACCCAGGCACCCCTAAATTTTCATTGTTATAGTAATGTTCTATCCCTTTATTTTATCTAAACTTTTTCTTTGCATACATATAAATTTTTCTTTCTTTAAAATTTTGGGATACAGTTTCTTCTAACAGATCAAAATATATCCTAAATCTAGAGCATGCCTTGTTCTAGTCCCCAACCTGATCACATGCTTCTTTTTTTTTCTTTTTCCAACCAATTTCTTATCTTATCAATTCCTTTTTTAGAATCTTTTTTTTAAATTTTCATCTTTACACTCATATTCCATTCCTTCCTCATGCTTATCCTAATTTTTGTATAAATATATGAGCTTTTCTTTCTTAAATTTTGGGAGGCAGTTCCTTCTCACAGACCAAAATATACCCAAAATCAAGTGTGTGGCTCTTTTCTCTATATATCTATTTTTTTTCTCTCTCTCTCTCTTTTTCTTTCTTTTCCTGCTGGTATCAGATCTCTTCCAATTCCATTAGTGTATATTTTTTCTGGGGTCATTGCTACTCTTTTAGTATTTTGTTCTCTCATTCATCTATTCTTATCTGGATAAAATGACAGGGCAGAAAAACTCACCTAATAAAAAAGAAAAAGAACAAGTGGCAGTACCAATGACTAGGGACCTAATCAATATGGACATTACTAAGATGTCAGAACTAGAGTTCAGAATGACGATTATCAAGGTGCTAGCTGGGCTCAAAAAAAGCATGGAAGATATTAGAGAATCCCTTTCTGAAGAAATAAAATCTCTTTCTGGAGAAATAAAAGAGCTAAAATCTAACCAGCTTAAAATTAAAAATGTTATTAATGAAGTGCAATAAAAAAGTGGAGACTCTTACTGCTAGGATAAATGATGCAGAAGAGAGGATTAGTAATATAGAAGACCAAATTACGGAGAATAAAGAGGCTGAGAAAAAGAGAGATAAACAACTACTAGACCATGAGGGGAGAAATAGATAAGTGATACGATAGGATGAAGCAATATTAGAATAATAAGGACCCTGCAAGAAGAAGAAAGAGAGAGGGGGCGGAAGGCATATTGGAGTAAATTATAGCAGAGAATGTCCCTAGTTTGGCAAAGGGCACAAGCATCAAAATCTAGGAAGCACAGAGAATCCCTCGCATAATCAATAAAAATAGGACAATACCCTGTCATCTAATAGTAAAACTTACAAGACTTAGTGACAAAGAGAAAATCCTGAAAGCAACTTGAAGGAAAAGAGGTCTGTAATATACAATGGTAGAAATATTAGATTGGGGCTGACCTATCCACAGAGACCTGGCAGCCCAGAAAGGACTGGCATGATATAGTCAGAGCACTAAATGAGAAAAATATGCAGACAAGAATACTATATTCAGCTACGCTGTCATTGAAAATAGAGAAATAAAAAACTTCCAGGACAAACAAAAACTAAAAGAATTTGCAAACACCAAGCTAATCCTATAGGAAATATTGAAAGGGGTCCTCTAAGCAAAGAGAGAACCTAAAAGTAACAGACCAGAAAAAGAACAGAAACAATACACAGTAACAATCAACTTACAGGCACTAAACAGCACTAAATTCATATCTCTCAATAGTTAACCTGAATGCAAATGGGCTAAATGCCTTAATCAAAACACACAGGGTATGAGAATGGATTAAAAAAAAAAAAAAAAAGAAAAGAAAGAGAGAGAGAGAGACCTATCAATATGCTATCTGAAAAAAAAAAAACTCATTTTAGACCCAAAGCCACCCAGATTTAAAGTGAGGAGTAGAAACAAATTTACTATGATAATGGATGTCAATAGAAAGCTGGGGTGGCAATCCTTATATCAGATAAGTTAGATTTTAAGCAAAGACTATAAGAAGAGATGAGGAAGGACACTGTATCATACTTAAAGGGTCTTTCAAATAAGAATACCTAACAATCTTAAATATCTATGCCTCTAACATGGGAGCAGCCAACTACATAAACCAATTAATAACAAATCAAAGAAACATATCAATAATAATACAATGATAGTAGGGGACTTTAACACTCCCCTCACTGAAATGGACAGATCATCTAAGCAAAAGATCAACAAGGAAATAAAGGCCTTAAATGACACACTGAACCAGATGGACATCACAGATATATTCAGAACATTCCATCCCAAAGAAACAGAATACACATTCTTCTCTAGTGTGCATGGAACATTCTCCAGAACAGATTACACCCTGGGTCACGAATCAGGACTCAACCAGTACCAAAGGATTGGGATCATTTCCTGCATATTTTCAAGCCACAATGCTTTGAAACTAGAACACAACCAGAAGAAAAAAGTTGGAAAGAACCCAAATACGTGGAGGCTTAAATACAAAGAGCATCCTACTAAAGAATGCATGGAAATTAAAGAAGAATTTTTAAAAAAATCATGGAAACAAATGAAAATGAAAGCACAATTGTTCAAAATCTTTGGGACACAGCCGAGGTGGTCCTGAGAGGAAAGTGTATAGCAATATGATCCTTTCTCAAGAAACAAGAAAGGTCTCAAGTACACAACTTCACCCCAACTTAACCTACACTGTAAGAAGCTGGAGAAAGAACAGCAAAGAAAGCCAAAACCCAGCAGGAGAAAATAAATAATAAAGATCAGAGCAGAGCTCAATGAAATAGTAACCCCAAAAATAGTAGAACAAATCAACAAAACTAGGAGTTTGTACTTTGAAAGAATTAATAAGATTGATAAATGCCTGGCCGGATTTATCAAAAAGAAAAGAGAAAGGACCCAAACTAATAAAATCATGAATGAAAGAGGACAGATAGCAAACAACACCAAAGAAATACAGACAATTATAAGAACATATTATGAGCAACTATTAAATGCAGAAAAATGAAACTGGACCATTTCCTTACACCACACACAAAAATAGACTGAAAATGGATGAAAGACCTCAAATTGAGACAGGAATCCATCAAAATCCTTCAGGAGAACACAGGTAGCAACCTCTTTGGCCTCAGCCACAACAACTTCTTCCTAAAAGCATTGCCAAAGGTAAGGGAAGCAATGGCAAAAATGAGCTATTGGGACTTCATCAAGATCAAAAGCTTTTGTACAACAAAGGAAACAGTCAACAAAACTAAAAGACAACCAACAGAATGGGAGAAGATATTTGCAAATGACATATCAGATAAAAAGTATCCAAAATCTATAAATAACTTATCAAACTCAACACCCAAAGAACAAATAATCCAATCAAGAAATGGGCAGAGGACATGAACAGACATTTCTGCAAAGAAGACATCCAGGTGGTGAACAGACACATGAAAAAGTGATCCACATCACTCAGCATCAGGGAAAAACAAACCAAAACCACAGTGAGATACCACTCACACTAGTCAGAATGGCTAAAATTAACAAGTCAGGAAATGACAGATGTTCACAAGGATATGGAGAAAGGGGAACCCTCCTACACTGTTGGTGGGAATGCAAGCTGGTGCAGGTTCCTCAAAGAGTTGAAAATATTTTAGTATATGTGCTGCCGAAGTGAGCACACAAAGAGTTGAAAATAGAACTACCTTATGACCCAGCAATTGCACTAATGGCTATTTACCCTAAAGATACAAATGTAGTGACCTGAGGGGCATGTTTATAGTAGCAATGTCCACAATAGCCAAACTATGGAAAGAGCCTAGATGTCCATCAACAGATGAATGGATAAAGAAGATGTGGTATATATACAATGGAATACTATGTAGCCATCAAACAACCTGAAATCTTGCCATTTGCAAAGATATGGATATAGAGGATATTATGCTAAGTGAAATAAGTTAATCAGAGAAAGACAATTATCATATGATCTCTCTGCTATGAAGAATTTGAGAGGCAGGGTGGGCAATATTGTGGGGAAGGGAGGGAAACGAATGAAACAGGATGGTATGGGGGAGGGAGAGAGACCATAAGAGACTCCTAATCTCAGGAAACAAACTTAGGGTCACTAGGGTGTTGGGGTGGAGGGATAGGGTGGCTGGGTTATGGACATTTGGGAGGGTACGTGCGATGGTGAGTGCTGTGAATTATGTAAGACTTACGAATCACAGACCTGTACTCCTGAAGCAAATAATACATTATACACTAATTTAAAAAATAGTAAGAACCACTACGTATTCACTAGGATGAAAGAAAGAATGAGAGAAAGACAGAGAAACAAAGAAGGAAGGAAAAGGGAAGGAAGGAAGGGTAAAGGAAGAGAAAAAAGGAAAAGGAACGAAGAGGAAAATTGTATTTATTGGTTAGATGTGGAGAAGTTGATAACCAGCTGCTTTGTTAGTAGGAACATAAAATGGTGCTGTGGAAAACTATTTGGTATTTCCTCAAAAAGCTAAACTTAAAATTGCTATACAAGCAGGCAGTTCTATTTCTAGATATATGACAAAAAATAATGAAAGCAGGGACTCAAACATACTTGTACATCCAGTTTATGGCAGCATTGTTCATAAACAGCCAAAGGCTAGAGGTGGCTCAGGTGTATATCAATGGATGAATGGATAGACAGAGTGTTTTGTTATCTTTTTTATCACCATAAAAAGTGAAATGCGTTGCATTAATGATTAGTAAAGTGTCAGAATATACATAGACATTGGGAAACAAAAACAAAGTGCCATAGAAACAACATTCATGACCACTGATAGAGGAGTAGATAAAAAAGTTGTATGCATACACAATGGGATATTATTCAGCCAAAAATCTGAGAAAATCATGCCCTTTGTGGCAACATGGATGGGCCTTGAGGGCATTATTCTAAGTGTAATAAGACAGAAAAAGACAAATACTTGATAATCACATTTACATGTAGAACAACAACAACAAAAAAGGACAATAAAAATGAAAACCCAAACTCATTAAAAAAAAAAAAAAAAAAACTCACAGAAAGACATCAGACTTGTGGTTTCCAGAGGCCATGGGTAGGAGGGGGAATTGGAGGAAGTCAGTCAAAAGGTATAAACTCCCAGTTATAAGATAAATTAGTACTAGAGAGGTAAAGCACATCATGGCTACTGTAGATCACATGACTATATGGTTCATAGAAAAGTTGTTAAGACAGTAAATCCCAAGAATTCTCATCACAAGGGAAAAAATTGTATCTATATTAGAATATAGATGTTAATTAAACCTACTTAGGTAATCATTTCACAACATTTTTAAGTCAAACATTGTTCTGAGCACTTCATTCACTAAGGTATGTCAATTATAGCTCAATAAAACTGGGGAGAAAGAAAATGTGTCTCACCAGGAGAACCTTGGTGAGAACATTTTCAGTCATTGGGTGACTGGTCATGAAACCACAAACACCATGGCTCTCATAAAGAGCCCTTGTTTTCTGCTCAGTCTGGTAAACTGAGTCACAGAAAGGATGAGCAAATTCTAAAGAAAACTGCAGAAGAGACATGAAGTTAGCAGTTTCTAATTACAGATGGGTCGGTGCAAATATACATGGACTAGGAGTTCTCTTGTACATTTGGTGGTAGGAATGCATTGATGAAACATCAATATAGCATGACATAGCATGTCATGCTTACAACATAGCATGACAGCTTGCTACATTTGCTATGCCACAGTTTACTGGGGTGTGTTTTCTAACTTCTGCTCTTTCAAATTGCTGGACATAGGCTCCCCAGCAGCAACTGTATGCAGAATATCTGATTATTATCAACACTAAGCATGCATGTGTATTATTTTTAAATGATTATATTATTTGGATTTTCTACATCCTGACTCCTTTGTTTATTTGATACATTATAGACTGGCATGATGTTTTAAAATGTATTTTTTAAAATTATGGTGGTTTTTTAATGCATATATAGGATGCTTTGCTATGTTGTTCAATAAGATACATAAATGAATTTCATTTATTATTAGGAATTTTTAATATTTCTACCTAGAAATTATATCTGGCTGTCATACAAAACACATGGTTAGGCATTTTAACCTTTTTTTTTTTTAAGAGATTTTATTTGTTTATTTAAACAGAGAGAGAGAGCATGAGAGGAAGCAGACTCCCCTGCTGAGCAGGGAGCTAGACGCCAGGACTCGATCCCCAGACCTGGGGATCATGACCTTAGCTGAAGGCAGATGCTTAACCCACTGAGCCACCCGGGGGCCTGGTGTTTTAAACTTTTTAAATGTAATTATGAGACAGTACAGGGAAAGCAAGAAGGACTTAACTCCTGTCAACCTACTGATCTGAGGTAGGGGTTAAATGTTCCTATATGTTTAGAAACAGACAACTCCTGGGAAAGTGAACAAATGAGAGATAACAGCTGGCAAGGAGTAAGGAGTAATGGTTGTCTGGGCAAAATTAGAAGTAACAGTTTAGAGTCTGTTTGCACAAGTATTTCTATTTTCTGGGGGCGCTGAAAGAATGTCCACCATGAAGAAGGGCATCCTGTGATGGCCTTATGTCCGCTGCAAAGTAAGGACCATCAGATAATGAAGCTGGGCTGGAAGGATGCTTCTCCACTTCCCGCCTTTCACCTTTTGGAAAAGTGACCCTTGGAGAACAGCAGCCCCCTTTCTTGCCAGCTCCTTCCCTCACATACAAGCCATCTCTAGTAACTCTGCCTGCTTCCTTTTGCTCAAGTTCAGTGTTCACTTCTAACGACATTAAGACTCAAGGACCTGCTCATGGGAGACTGTTAACAGTTATGCTTGATCTGAATTTTTTCATTTTATTTCAACTTTGCATGTGTGCTTGTTTGTTTGTTTGTTTTTTCCCTAAATATTTCTTTGTTTTTTTGCCCTTTGTAGCACAGTTTGGATGGGCTTCCTTCCTTCCTTTCCTCTCTTCCTCCTTCCCTACCTTTTCTCTTCCTTCCTTCCTTCCTCTCTTTCTTCCTTCCTTCCTTCCTTTTACTTTCTTCTTCCTTTTTTACATTTAAAATTTCCTCACTTGTGCCTATTGGTGACCAAAGACTTTCTAATCTTTATAGTACTTATATCCATAAGTTTCCTTTTCTTTATTCATAGCCTAAAAAATAAATCACTACCTTTTAGCATCCTCTTTCAAAGATGAAGAAATTAACATTTTCTCCAATTCTTCCAAATCCTCCTGACTGCCTTTGTTGTCAGAAATTCTTCATCATGTAGTCAATATAAAAAGGAGGCTCAGGAAGCTTTATCCCCCGATCATCAATATTTGGGAATACCAGAGAGTTTCCTTATTATGTGAGTGAGGATATAGTATAGCCTTGGACGTCGTGGGGAATAAGTCTGACTTTTTTCTTTAGGTTCTCTTTTTAAAAATTATCTTTTTTTCTATATATATTTTGTTTTTTAATGCATAGTGGGGTTTTTTTGGCTTCAGTAGCATATAAATACATATTGGTTCCTATATTTGTTTTGAAATTTATAGTTATTTTTCAATATCCAGGGTGAGATTTTCATCAATTCAATGACTGTGTTATTTTATTTGTGCATGTTTATTTATCTCTGTCACATTTGTCATGGAGTCTGCTTCAGGAACATCAATCATTTGATTTTAGTGACATTTTTTCCTACCGCTTATCTTTATTCTATTCCCTTTAAATATGCTCAGCAATTGATCGTTATAATATAACCTGTTTTATATCTGTTAAGACTAGCAAACTTAGATTATGATTAATCATGTTAGTAGATGATGCATAACATTCCTATAAAAGATATCTATGAATTTCAGATAATTTCCCTATTTTGAATAAACTAGGTGTATACCGTATGTCTTACATGCTATATAGGTGATATTTTTGTTTTATTCTTTTTTTTTAGTTTTATTTTATTTTATTTTCAGTGTTCCAAAATTCATTGTTCATGCATCACACGCAGTGCTCCATGCAATACGTACCCACCGTAATACCCACCACCAGGCTCATCTAATCCCCGAACCTCCCTCCAAACCCTTAGTTTGTTTCTCAGAGTCCACAGTCTCTCGTGGTTTGTCTCCCCCTCTGATTTCCCCTAACTCACTTCTCCTCTCCATCTCCTAATGTCTTCTGTGTTATTCCTTATGCTCCACAAGTAAGTGAAACTGTATGATAATTGACTCCCTCTGCTTGACTTATTTCACTCAGCACAATCTCTTCTAGTACCGTCTATGTTGATACAAAAGTTGGGTATTCATCCTTTCTGATGGAGGCATAATACTCCATTGTATATACGGGCCATATATTCTTTATCCATTCATCCATTCAAGGGCATCTTAGTACTTTCCACAGTTGGGCAACTATGGCCATGGCTACTATGAACATTGGAGTACAGATGGCCCTTCTTTTCACTACATCTGTATCTTTTGGGTAAATACCCAGTAGTGCAATTACAGGGTCATAAGGTAGTTCTATTTTTAATTTCTTTTAATTTTCATTTAAAAAAATATTTATTTATTTATTTATTTATTTATTTATTTATTTATTTATTAAGGAATCTCGACACTGTTTTCCAAAGTGGCTGCACCAACTTGTATTCCCACCAACAGTGTAAGACTTTCTCTACATCCCCTCCAGCACTTGTTGTTTACTGTCTTATTAATTTTGGCCATTCTAACTGGTTGTAAGGGGTATCTCAGTGTGGTTTTAATTTGAATCTCCCTGATGGGTAATGATGATGAACATTTTTTCATGTGTCTGCTAGCCATTTGTATGTCTTCTTTGGAGAAGTGTCTGTTCATGTCTTCTGCCCATTTTTTGACATGATTATATGTTTTGTGTGTGTTGAGTTGAGAAGTTCTTTATAGATTCTGGATATCAGCCTTTTGTCTGTACTGTCATTTGCAAATATCTTCTCCCATTCTGTGGGTTGCCTCTTTGTTTTATTGACTGTTTCCTTTGCTGTGCAGAAGCTTTTAATCTTGATAAAGTCCCAAAAGTTCACTTTTGCTTTTGTTTCCTTTGCCTTTGGAGACGTATCTTGAAAGAAGTTGCTGTGGCCTATGTTGAAGAGGTTACTGGCTATGTTCTCCTCTAGGATTTTGATAGATTCCTGCCTCATGTTGAGGCCTTTTATCCACTTTGAGTTTATCTTTGTGTATGGTGTAGGAGAATGGTCAAGTTTCATTCTTCTACACATAGCTGTCCAATTTTCTCAGTACCATGTATTGAAGAGACTGTCTGTTTTTCCCACTGTATATTTTTTTCCTGCTTTGTCAAAGAGTATTTGACCACAGAGCTGAGGGTCCACATCTGGGCTCTCTACTCTGTTCCACTGGTCTGTGTGTCTTTTTGTGCCAGTATTGTGCTGTCTGGTAGGTGATTCTGTTCCATTTTTAGTTTTCTCTTCGTGATATGCATGTATATATAAAACACACATATGTATATAGATCATATATATATGAATCCTAACTTTTCTTTTTTGCTTTTTCATGTTTTCACAAATTTCCTTTAAAATATTTCTTATGAGACTGACATCATTTTTGTGTAACTCAATTTTACATTTGTGGGCTTATAATTTAACCTGTACTTCATTAACGGATGTTCTTAAATCTTCTGATTCCTCTTGTTATCTGTCAACATAATTGTTTCATTGACACATTATTTTTCCTTTCATCTCTTGATCTTCAGACTGTAGGAAAATGTTTGGAAATTTATTTTATTTGTCAAAATGACTCTTTATCATGTATATTTATTTATTAGAATCTTTATTTCATTAGCAATTCATTCCTTAGATTTTACCAAGGTGGTTTTTTTTTTTTTTTAATGTATGAAAACTGCAGGTAAATTCTAAGTTTTGTTTTTTTTTAAGATTTTATTTATCCATTTGACAGAGCTCACAAGTAGGCAGAGAGGCAGGCAGAGAGAGAGGGGGAAGCAGGCTCCGTGCTCAGCAGAGAACCTGATGTGGGGTTCAATCCCAGGACCCTGGGATCATGACCTGAGCCAAAAGCAGAGGCTTTAGCCCACTGAGCCACCCAGGCACCCAAGTTTTTTTTTTTTTTTTTAAACTCATTTTTGTAATAATCAATCTTACCTGTTCTATGCAATAAGCATTTTTGAAAGAGTTTGAGAACATGAACTGAAGCAAAAAGGGACTTCAAAGCTAAAAAAAAAATCTTCCATCTTTTTTTTAAACTTATGTCCTTTTTATGATTTTTATTTTTTAATTTTTTAAATATTTTATTTATTTATTTGACCAACAGAGATCACAAGTAGGCTGAGAGACAGGGAGAAAGAGAGAGAGGAGGAAGCAGGCTCCCTGCTGAGCAGGGAGCCTAATGCGGGGCTCAATCTCAGGTCCCTGGAATCGTGACCTGAGCTGAAGGCAGAGGCTTAACCCACTGAGCCACCCAGGTGCCCCCTTTTTTATTTTTCATGTATTCTTCTGCATTTTTGGAATCCCTCCGTGCTTGTACACAGCTTCTTTTGCCCCAGAGGATTGTGCAGCTAAGGACAAATTTTGGATGCCAGTGCTTCCTGTTCATCATTTGGAATGTTTTTCTTTTGGAATGTTTGTTTTTTGGGTTTTTTTGTTTGTTTGTTTGTTTGTACATATTTAACTGACTCCGGTCAGCATAGTTAATTTTGTTCTCTCCTGCTTCCTTTTTACCTTCAGGATGGTTCTGTGGGAAAAACAAACAAGCAACTGAAACAAAACAACAAAATGAGGAAGTCCAAATTTTAAGGGGGGAAAAAAGTAAAAGGTCTCGGGGGTTGACTGTAAAGCTCTGATCATCAGCATCTGTGATATCCCACAGTGTACATCTGAGTCTATGTGGACATCCCTAATTCCTTTGTTCTACCTTTTTTTATAAGTGGAATCCTAATCTGGGTTTACTCACATCACATAACCAACATGGAGAGAAACTCTCACAGCCTTAGATATATGGGTAGGTCTCTACTGACAATTAACATCCTCCTTTATTTCAGCTTAAAGTTTACACTCTCAGGTATTTATAATGTGTATTCATGGCTGTTTATTTAATTGAAGGTGTGTTAATGTTGTATAATTTTTAAAGAGATACCAAGGGAAAATGATTTGGTTTGTTCAACCATCTTTTCTGAAAATATCTTTTTCATGAGATGTTCATAAAGAGTAGTAAACAGTAAAGCAGAAACATAAATTCATGATGGTGTTTTTTTCTCTGCATTTCACAAAGTTTTACTGAGGTCTTGATGCCCTTCAGGCTTATTCATCTTTCACTTGTTTTTAAGAGTTGGTGTAAGGAAAAATGAATAAGTAACATCCATGTTAAATTTCAGTTTTACATAAGTTCCTCTGTCATAGTCTAATGTTAGACTCTGGTCTCCTTGTGGACTGTCTTATTTGTGGATTCCCTCAGACCCATGTGCTGAAAACATTTACATATGCTGACCCATTTAATTTCTTTTTTTTTTTTTGAAAAATTTTATTATGTTCAGTTAACCACTGTATAGTGCATAATTAGTTTTTGAAGTAGCATTCAATGATTCATTAGTGAAGTATAACACCCAGTGCTCATCACAGCACATGCCCTCCTCAATACCCATTGCCCTGTTACCCCCTCCCCTCACCCTCCTCCCCTCTGAAACCCTCAGATTATTTCCTGAGGTCCATATTTGGACCATATATTTCTCTGCTTGACTTACTTCACTTAGCATAATCCCCTCCAGTTCCATCCGTGTCGATGATGTTGGGAATGCAAGCCAGTACAGCTACTCTGGGAAACAGTATGGAGTTTCTTCAAGATATTAAAAATAGAGCTATCCCATGACCCAGCAATTGCACTACTGGGTATTTACACCAAAGATACAATTGTAGTGAAAAGAAGGGAAACCTGCACCCTAATGTTCAAAACAGCAATGTCCACAATAGCCAAACTGTGGAAGGAGCCAAGATGCCCTTCACCACATGAATGGATAAAGAGGATGTGGTCCATATGTACAATGATCTGTTTAATTTCTCATTCTGATGAGGTAAGTCACCAGTCAATGAACTGGTAATATGGGATCAGTAGTGAATTAAGAAATGCAGAGAGAGCTAGACCTTCTTTCTCTGTCCCCAAAAGGCTGTCTAACACCTAGACACTTCATGTAAAGGATAATGGTACTGTATTTTTATCCACCCCCCCCCCGTATTTGCATTGTGATTAGGACAATGACTGGAGGTATTCTTGAAGGCTGGCCTGGAGCCATGTGTAAGAAAAACAAAATAAATCAATGAGAAGCTAAACCACAAGCTACAAAACATTTCTTACATTTACAACTTTTCTTTAAAGTTTTTTTTTATTTAATTTTGTTTATGTCTTTTTTAGAGCAGTTTGAGATTTACAACAAAATTGAGAGCAAGTAACAGACATTTCCCATCTATACCTTGCCCCCACATATGCAGTGTCCTCCATTATCAACATCGCTTAACAGAATGGTACAATTTTACCAAAATAAGACAACATTGGCAAATCATAATATCCAAAGTCCACAGTTTCCCTTAGAGTTTACTTTTGGTGCTGTATACCCTATGCATTTAAATTAATGTATAATGACATATTTTCATCATTCTAATATCACAAGTATTTTCACTGCCCTCAAACTTCTTTGGACTTACCTTATTTATCTCCCTGACACAAACTTCTGGCAGCCATTGATTATTGTCCCCATGTTTTTTCCTTGTCCAGAATGTCATATATTGGAATCATACAGTGTGTAGTATCCAGGTTTTGTTTGTGTGTGTGTATTTTTTTATAATCAGTTAACAAACTGAAGGAAATTGTGGTTTGCTTCCAAGTGTGGGCAATTATGAATAAAACTATTATAAACATCTGTAGGCACTGTACCATTTTGCATTCCCAACAAGAATGAATGAAAGTCCCCATTGATCCACATCCTTACCAGCATTTGGTATTGACCGTTTTAAATTTTGTTCATTCTAATAGGTGTGTCAAGGCATCTCGTTAATGTTTTAATTTGCATTTCCCTAATGACATATGATGTAGAGCATCATTTCATAAGCTTATTTACCATCTGCATATACCTTCATTGGTAAGAGATTTTTTTATGGTCTTCGGCTCATTATTCAATTGGTCAAATCGGCCAACAGTTTTATTGTTGAATTTTAAGAGTCCTTTATATATTTTCAGCAACTATTATCAGACATATCTTTTGTGTATATTTTCTCCCAATCAGGTTTTTCTTCTCATTTTCTTGATACTACCTTTTGCAAAATAGAAGTCTAATTTTAATGAAATCTAGCTCATCCATTTTTTCTTTCATGAATTGTGTCTTTGGTCTTTTATTTAAAAAAGCATCACTATGCCCAGGTCACTTAGGTTTTATGCCAGGTGATCTTCCAGGAGGCTTATAGTTTTGCATTTTATGTTTGATCTATACTGATTTTGAGTTACTATTGATGAAGAGTGTAAGATCTGTGAGTAGATTCTACTGTTTGTTTTTGTTTTTTGCATGTGAATGTTGAGTTATTGCAACATCATTTGTTGCAAAAGTATCTTTGCTTTGTTACATTTCCTTGTTCCTTTATCAAAAATCGTGTGGCTATATTTATGTCAGTCTATTTCTAGACTCTTTGTTCTGTTTTGTTGCTCTTTTATTCTTTTTACAGTTGATTACTACTATGGTTTACGTTAAGTCTTGAAGTTGAGCAGCATTGATCCTCTCACTCTCTCTTTCCTTTCAATACTGTGTTGGCTGTTGTGGGTCTTTGCTTTTCCATATAAATTTTATATTCATTTTGACAATACCTACATAATAAGTGGCTGAGATTTTGATTGGGATTGGATTCAATCTATAGATTAAGTTCGGAAGAACTCCATCTTAATAAAATTAAGTCTTCCCATGAACATGGGATGTTTCTCCATTTATTTAGCTCTCCTCTGATTTTGTTCATCAGAGTTTTATAGATTTCTTCATGTAGATCTTAAACATATTTTACTAGACTTATACTTAAGTATTTCATTAATTTGTGTACTAATATGAATGTCATAGTGCTTTAATTTCCAATTCCACTTGCTTATTATTCATGTATAGGAAAGCAATTGACTGTTTTGTATTAATATTGTATTCTACAATCTTGCTAAATTATGCATTATTTCCAGGATGTGTGTGTGTGTGTGTGTGTGTGTGTGTATTCTTTTGGACTTTCTGTAAGCCATTTGTGTCATATGAAACCAAAGTCAGCTTTATATTTTTCTGATTTTATTTCCTTTTCTTGTCTAATTTCATCAGCAAAGGCTAGCAGTATGATGTTGAAAATGATGAGAGGTGAGGGGATGTTCTTGCCTTGTACCTGATCTTGATTGGAAGTCCTCAAGTTTCTCACCAGGATGTATGATATTAACTGTAGATTTTTTGGTATGGGCTCATTACCAAATTGAATTAGTCCATTCTGTTCCTAGTTTACTGTGAGCTTCTATCACAAATGGTTGTTGAATTTTGTCCAATTATTATTTTACATCTATTGATATGACAATATTATTTTTCTTTTTTACTCTTAATATGATAAATTACATTATTTGGATTTCACATTTTTTAAAAAGATTTTATTTATTTATTTGACAGAGAGAGCCACAATGAGAGAGGAAACAGAAGCAGGGGGAGTAGGAGAGGGAAGAACTGGCCTCCTGTCCAGCAGGGAGCCTGATGCAGGGCTTGATCCCAAGACCTTGAGACCATGACCTGAGCTGAAGACAGAGGCTTAACAACTGAGCCACCCAGGTGCTCCTGGATTTCAAATGTTAAACCAGCTTTGGACACCTGGGATAAATCTTACATGGTTGTGATTTATAATTATTTTTATACCTTGTTGGATTCAGTTTGTTAATATTTTGATGAGGATTTTTGTATCTATGTTCATAAGATAGTCTATGGGTTTATTTTTCATTCTCTCTGCTTTAATAATTTAGGGTGTCATACTTGCTTAAATCTGTCTTTGTATTTATCACTTCATATATTCTCTTATAAGTCTTGCTTTCAGAGATGTACTGGTCAATCTAACTTTGCAGCATGAGGGAAGAGCAAGCAAGCATGGTGAACTGCTTGCCTGAAATCCTAAGTAGAAGAAAAAATAAGACTGGTAAATAAACAGAAATAGTACAGATACATACACTGAGGACTTCCCTTACAGAACCGGTTATTTTTTTTAAGCATCTTATGTGTTTTTCTTCCCCAACCTCCTGGGAGCACCACTTTTATATTAAAAATAATAATAATAATAAACCTATGATGGTAGAAGAATTTTGGGGGAAGACTCTATCATCCTGTTTCTATAAGGCACTCTGGTAACTGCTGAGAATGAAGATGCTGTTTCTTTGTCTGAAATATTTTGAACAGTGAAAACCTACTCATTCTTTAAATCTCATTTCAATGGTTTCTTTCAAGAATCTTTCCGATACCCTTCAGACCTGGTAAGGGAAAAAGCCTTACTGTCTTTGTCAGCAACAAAGTGTCAGTTATAATGTCTCCTCTTTCATTTATAATTTTGTTCAGTTGAACCCTCTCTCTTTTTCTCTCTACTTGTTTAGCTAAAGATCTGTGAATTTTGTTTTTTCAAAAAGCCAACTCTTAGCTTCAGTGATTTGTTCTATTGTCTTTCTAATCTTTATTTCATTCATTTCTGCTCTAATCTTTATTCTTATTTTCCTTCTGTGGACTGTTTTTTTCCTTTTCTAATTCCTTGAGGTATAAAGTTGTTCACCTGAGATCTTTGGGGTTTTGTTTGCTTGTTTGTTTGTTACTGTAGGCATCTATTGCGGTAAGTTTTCCTTTTAAAATTGTGTTTGCTACATGTCACAAGTTTCAGTATTTGTGTTTTCATTTTTTTTTCATTTTTTCAATACACTTTCTGATATCTGTTTTGATTTTATCCTTGACTCCTTGGTTATTCAATTTTCAGCTATTTGTACATTTTCAGTTTTCCTACAGTTACTGATTTCTAGTTTCATATCAGTGTGGTAGAAAAAGATAGAGATAGGATTTCTTAAGTGTGTTAAAGCTTGCCTTGTGGCCCAACAGATAATCTAATCTGGACAATGCCCTTATGCATGTCATGAAAAAGATGTATACTGTGGTGTTGTTGGCTGTACTCTTCTGTGTATGTGTGTTAGGTCCATTTGATCTGCAGTGTTATTCAAGTCCACTATGTCCTTACTAATTTTCTATGCGGATATTCTATCCAATGTTGAAAGTGGGGAACTGAAGTCCTCTGCTATTATTATATTGTGTCTATTTCTCCTTTTAGATCTGTTGATATTAGCAATATACACACCAATATTATAATATTAAGAAATTTTGAATTTGGCTATATATTTCCCCTTACCAGTAAAATACTTTTTACTTTTAACCTGTTGCTGTGTTGTTCTCTTTAACTTAGTATCCTTTCACTGAAACTTGAAGAACTCCCTCTAGCATTTCTTGTAAGAAAGATCTAGTAATGAACTCCATTAGCTTTTGTTTGGTTGTCAATGTTTTTATTTGTCCTTCGTTTCTGGGGAAGATTTTGCCAGGTATAGTGTATTTGGTTGGCATTTATATCTTTCAGGACTTTGAATATACTATCCCACTCTCTCCCAGCCTGCAAGATTTCTGCTGAGAAATTCACTGATCACCTTAAGGAGGTTACCTTTTGTGTGATTAGTCATTTTCTTTTTGCTGCTTTTAAAATTCTCTTTTTGTCTTTGACATTCAAG
>ML093476.1:0-55821 GCA_003697995.1 Taxidea taxus jeffersonii | reverse complement strand
CAGGGATGTGGAGCACTTTTTCATGTGTCTGTTGGCCATCTGGATGTCTTCTTTGCATCAATGTCTGTTCATGTCCTCTGCCCATTTCTTGATTGGATTATTTGTTCTTTGGGTGTTGAGTTTGCTAAGCTCTTTGTAGATTTTGGATACTAGCCCTTTATCTGATATGTCATTTGCAAATATCTTCTCCCACTCTGTCAGTTGACTTTTGGTTTTGTTGACTGTTTCCTTTGCTGTGCAAAAGATTTTGATCTTGATGAAATCCCAATAGTTCATTTTTTCCATTGCTTCCCTTGCCTTTGGCGTTGTTCCTAGGAAGAAGTTGCTGTGGCTGAGGTCGAAGAGGTTGCTGCCTGTGTTCTCCTCAAGGATTTTGATGGATTCCTTTCTCACATTGAGGTCCTTCATCCATTTTTAGTCTATTTTCATGTGTGGTGTAAGGAAATGGTCCAATTTCATTTTTCTGCATGTGGCTGTCCAATTTTCCCAACACCATTTGTTGAAGAGGCTGTCTTTTTTCCATTGGATATTCTTTCCTGCTTTGTAGAAGATTAGTTGACCATAGAGTTGAGGATCTATTTCTGGGCTCTCTATTCTGTTCCATTGATCTATGTGTCTGTTTTTGTGCCAGTAACATGCTGTCTTGATGATAACAGCTTTGTAATAGAGCTTGAAGTCTGGAATTGTGATGCCACCAACTTTGGCTTTCCTTTTCAACATTCCTTTGACTATTTGAGGTCTTTTCTGGTTCCATATAAATTTTAGGATTATTTTTTCCATTTCTTTGAAAAATTGGAAGGGATTTTGATAGGCCTTGCATTAAACGTGTAGATAGCTTTAGGTAGCATAGACATTTTCACAATACTTATTCTTCCAATCCATGAGCATGGAACATTCTTTCCATTTCTTTGTGTCTTCCTCAATTGCTTTCATGAATACTTTATAGTTTCCTGAGTATAGATTCTTTGCCTCTTTGGTTATGTTTATTCCTAGGTATCTTATGGTTTTGGGTGTAATTGTAAATGGGATTGACTCCTTAATTTCTCTTTCTTCTGTCTTGTTGTTGGTGTAAAGAAATGCAACTGATTTCTGTGCATTGATTTTATATACTGACACTTTACTGAATTCCTGTACAAGCTCTAGCAGCTTTGGAGTGGAGCCTTTTGGGTTTTCCACATATAGTACCATATTATCTGCAGAGTGTGAGAGTTTGACTTCTTTTTTGCCAATTTGTATGCCTTTAATTTCTTTTTGTTGTCTGATTGCTGAGGCTAGGACTTCAAGTACTATGTTGAATAGCAGTGGTGATAACGGACATCCCTGCCGTGTTCTTGACCTTAGCGGAAAAGCTCTCAGTTTTTCTCCATTGAGAATGATATTTGTGGTGGGTTTTTCATAGATGGCTTTGATAATATTGAGTTATGTGCCCTATATCCCTACACTTTGAAGGGTTTTGATTAGGAAGGGATGTAGTAGTTTGTCAAATGCTTTTTCAGCATCTATTGTATCACATTGATTGATTTGCGGATGTTGAACCAACCCTGCTGCCCTTGAATAAATCCCACTTGGTCGTGGTGAATAATCCTTTTAATGTACTGTTGGATCCTATTGGCTAGTATTTTGGTGAAAATTTTCGCATCTGTGTTCATCAAGGATATTGGTTTGTAATTATCTTTTTTGATGGGATCCTTGTCTGGTTTGGGGATCAAGGTGATGCTGGCCTCGTAAAATGAGTTTGGAAGTTTTCTTTCCATTTCTATTTTTTGGAACAGTGTTAGGACAATAGGAATTAATTCTTCTTTAAATGTTTGGTAGAATTCCCCTGGGAAGCCATCTGGCCCTGGGCTTTTATTTGTTTGGAGCTTTTTGATGACTGTTCAATCTCCTTACCGGTTATGGGCCTATTCAGGTTTTCTATTTCTTCCTGTTCAGTTTTGGCAGTTTATATGTCTCTAGGCAAGCATCCATTTCTTCCAGATTGTCAAATTTGTTGCATAGAGTTGCTCATAATATGTTCTTATAATTGTATTTCTTTGGTGTTGGTTGTGATCTCTCCTCTTTCATTCATGATTTTATTTATTTGAGTCATTTCTCTTTTCTTTTTGATAAGTCTGGCCAGGGGTTTATCAATCTTATTAATTCTTTCAAAGAACCAGCTCCTAGTTTTGTTGATTTGTTCTATTGTTTTTTTAGTTTCTATTTCATTGATTTCTGCTTTGATCTTTATTATTTCTCTTCTCCTGCTGGGTTTAGGCTTTGTTTGTTGTTCTTTCTTGAGCTCCTTTAGGTGTAGGGTTAGGTTGTGTATTTGAGACCTTTCCTGTTTCTTGAGATAGGCTTGTATCGCTATATATTTTCCTCTCAGGACTGCCTTTGCTGTGTCCAACAGGTTTTGGACCATTGTATTTTCATTATCATTTGTTTCCATGTTTTTTTTTTGAATTCTTCTTTAATTTCCTGGTTGATCCATTCATTCTTTAGAAGGATGCTATTGAGTCTCCATGTATTTGGGCTCTTTCCAAATTTCCTCTTGTGATTGAGTTCTAGCTTCAGAGCATTGTGGTCTGAAAATATGCAGGGAATGATCCCAATCTTCTGATAACGGTTGAGACCTGATTTATGACCCAGGATGTGATCTATTCTGGAGAATGTTCCATGGGCACTAGAGAAGAATGTGTATTCTGTTGCTTTGGGATGGAATGTTCTGAATATATCTCTAATTTCCATCTGCTCCAGTGTGTCATTTAGGATCATTATTTCCTTGTTGATCTTTTGCTTGGATGATCTGTTCATTTCATTGAGGTGAGTGTTAAAATCCCCTACTATTATTGTATTATTGTCAATGCATTTCTTTGATTTTGTTATTACTTGGTTTATATACTTGGCTGCTCCCTTGTTAGGGGCATAGATATTTAAAATTGTTAGATCTTCTTGTTGGACAGACCCTTTGAGTATGATATAGTGTCCTTCCTCATCTCTTATTATAGTCTTTGGCTTAAAATCTAATTGATCTGATATAAGGATTGCCACCCCAGCTTTCTTCTGATGTCCATTAGCATGGTAAATTGTTTTCCACCTCCTCACTTTCAATCTGGAGGTGTCTTCGGGTCTGAAATGAGTTTCTTGTAGGCAGCATATGGATGGGTTTTGTTTTTTTATCCATTCTGAAACCCTGTGTCTTTTGATTGGGGCATTTAGCCTATTTATGTTCAGGTTAACTATTGAGAGATATGAATTTAGTGCCATTGTATTGCCTGTAAGATGACTGTTACTGTATATTGTCTCTGTTCCTTTCTGATCTAATACTTTTAGGGTCTCTCTTTGCTTAGAGGACTCCTTTCAATATTTTCTGTAGAGCTGGTTTGGTGTTTGCAAATTCTTTCAGTATTTGTTTGTCTTGGAAGCTTTTTATCTCTCCTTCTATTTTCAGTGATAACCTAGCTGGATATAGTATTCTTGGCTGCATGTGTTTCTCCTTTAGTGCTCTGAATATATCATGCCACTTCGTTCTGGCCTACCAGGTCTCTGTGGTTAAGTCTGCTGCCAATCGTATACTTTTACCATTGTATGTTACAGACTTCTTGTCCTGGGCTGCTTTCAGGATTTTCTCTTTGTCGCTAAGACTTGTAAATTTTACTGTTAGATGACGGGGTGTGGACCAATTCCAATTGATTTTGAGGGGGATTCTCTGCACCTCCTGAATTTTGATGCTTGTTCCACTTGCTATGTTAGGGGAATTCTCTACAATAATCCTCTCCAGTATACCTTCTGCTCCTATTTCTCTTTCTTCTCCTTCTGGAATCCCAATTATTCTAATGTTGTTTCGTCTTATGGTATCACTTATCTCTCGAATTGTCCCCTCGTGGTCCAGTAGTTGTTTGTCTCTCTTTTGCTCAGCTTCTTTATTCTCTGTCATTTGGTCTTCTATATCACTAATTCTCTCTTCTGCCTCATTTATCCTAGCAGTAAGAGCCTCCATTTTTTATTGCACCTCATTAATAGCTTTTTTTATTTCAACTTGGTTAGATTTTAGTTATTTTATTTCTCCAGAAAGGGCTTTTATTTCTCCAGATAGGGTGTCTCTAATATCTTCCATGCCTTTTTCGATCCCGACTGGAACCTTGATAATCGTCATCCTGAATTCTAGATCTGACATATTACCAATGTCTGTATTGATTAGATCCCTAGCCTTCGGTACTGCCTACTGTTCTTTTTTTTTTTTTTTTTTTTGTGGTGAGTTTTTCCACCTTGTCATTTTGTCTAGATAAGAATATATGAAGGAGCAAATGAAATACTAAAAGGATGGCAAGATCCCAGGAAAATGAGCTTTAACCAAATCAGAAGAGGCCCCAAATCATGGGGGGGGGGGGTTGGGGGTAAAAAAAACATTCAGAAAAGAGGGGAAAAAAATTTAAAAAGAGAATAAAAATAAATAAAAAGATACAAAATAAAGAAAAAAATATATATATATACCAGTATATATGTATATATATATATACTGGTGACTAGAACAGAGTCACCCACTTAATTCTGGGAGTATTTTGGTCTCTTAGAAGAATCTACCTCTCAAAATTTTAAAGAATGAAAAACATATATAAGGGTATACACAATGAAGGGATGAAATATGACTATAAGATGAATTTTTTTTTTTTTATAATTTCTAACAGAGGAGTTGATAAGGTAAGTTGGCAGGGAGAATATAAAAGAAAAAAGAAAGTGGAGAGAACTTGCTTGGGCTGGAGACTAGATCAAGCCCGGTGCTAGATTTAGGGTGTATTTTGATCTATTAGAAGAAATTGTACCCCAAAGATTTTAGAAGAAAAAAAAAACCCTATTTGTATACAAAGAATAATGCTAGATACAATAAAGGATAAAATATGACTGTAATAATAAAGGTTCAAAAAAGATTTTTTAAGAAAGTTATTAAGATAAACTAGTTAAAAATGTTATAAGAGGAAAGGGTAAAAGTTTTAAAAAATCAGCAGAAGAGAAAAAATTTAAAAAAATTAATTAACTTTGCAAAACTAAAGATTCATGGGGAGAAAGGCATGAATTCCATGCTTTGCTTTCTCCTCCTCTGGAATTCCACTGTTTTCCTTGCTAAGTGAATGTGGTCTTGGCTGGATTTCTTGTTGGTCTTCTGGGGGAGGGGCCTGTTGTAGTGATTTTCAAGTGTCTCTGCCCCAGGTGGAATTGCACCGCCTTTACTTGGAGCTGGGCTAGGTAATCCTCTCGGGTTCGCTTTCAGGAGCTTTTGTTCCCTGGACGCTTTCTGTAGAGTTCCGGAGGACGGGAATGAAAATGGCAGCCCTCCTCTCTCTGGCTCGGAGGAGCTGAGAGCTCAGGGCCCCACTCCTCAGTGCGTCCTCAGAGAAAAGCGCTTAATCACTTCCATCTCCCCAGCCTCCAGCCACACTTGGAGAAAATAGCACACAGTCAATCCCGTCTCATTGGCCTCTGGCTGCGCTCTGAGGTAACCCAGCCTGTGACCAAGTGTCTCTGTCTCTGTCACAGACCTCCACCTGGAGTAACCCCGCAGATCCCTGGGCTCTCCCAGGTCGGAGTCTCCCCGGATCTTGTGGGGACCCCACGTTCAGAGCACCGGCCCATGTCACAGGTTACGGTTCTAGGTAACCCCGAGTTGAGAGTTCACTCCTTGGCTGTCTCCTCAACTGACTTTCCTGCTCTAATACCTGTGAGCACTGCAACACTCAAATACCCCGATCCTTCTGTGACCCTGTGGGACCTGCGGCCACGCTGTCCCCGTGAGGTCTTCACCCCAGTTTAGCCTCTGGAGCAATGTCCCTCCATGGAGTAGACTTTTAAAAGTCCTGATTTTGTGCTCCATGGCTCTGCTGCTTGCCGGGAGTCGGCCCCTCCTCCCGGGGTCTATCTTCCAATCGCTTTGGATTCATTTCTCTACTGGTCCTGCCTTTCAGAAAGTGGTAGATTTTCTGTTTCTAGAATTGTTGCTGTTCTTCTCTTCTATCTCCCTTTGGATTCATAGGTGTTCAGAATGATTTGATAAGCTATCTAGCTGATCTCCTGCTGCCTGATGTCCTCTCAGCCTGCTACTTCTCTGCCATCTTGACTCCTCCCCTCTAACTGGCTAATTTCAAGTGATCTTTGAGTTCACTGACTTTCTTCTGCATGATCAAATCTATTATTGGAGGGTTTTTTTTTTTTTTTTTTTTCCTGTGATTATGTTATTTAGTTCCAGACTTTCTGTTTGGCTTTTTTCTATGGTGTTTTTATTTGTTTGTTTGTTTGTTTTTCATTTTCTTTTTTAAACCTCTCATTTTGTTCATGTGTTATTTATCTTATTTCACATAGTTTTCTATGTGTGTTCTCTTTTATTTCATTGAGTTTCCTTAAGGTGTTTATTTTGGATTTTTTTTTTTTTTTGTCAGGCAAATTATAGATCTGTGTTCCTTTGGGGTCTGTTACTGGACCTTTATGTCTTTAGTATCTTCTGATGCTGTCATATTTGCCTGGTTTTTCATAATCCGTGTAAACATTGTGTAGTCTGTACTTCAAAGAACAAATACCTTTTTTAGTCTTTAGACTATTTTCAGCAGATAAAGACTTCCTATCTGCTCCACAGGCCAGGGGGATTACTTCTTGAGTTGTGCTGATGCTGGATTGGAGTCAGTTACCAGGCTGTCACTTGATCTGTAATGGGATCCACAACTGATGACTTGTTATTTTAGGCTTGGGCGTGCATGAATATGTTTGGTCCCTGACTGGATAGGACTGTGGGCAGTATCTTGTTTAGTTGGGTCCTGAGGCAGTGAGACTTTTACCTAGTTCATAATTGGTGTGGTTTCCATCAAGTCCCTGGAAGGGATGCTGCCTGGTCCTTGGGTGGGATTCTGAATCAACAGGACCAGCCCTTCATTGTGGCTAAGAGAAACAGGAAGTCTGCCCCAGGGCTTTTCAGATTGCACAGCCAAGATTGAAGTCTATAGGGATGTCCTGGCTCAGTCAGTTAAACACCTGCCTTTGGCTCAGGTGGTCCTGGGATTGATTTTCCACATCGGGTTTCTTGCTCCAGTGGGAAAGTTTCTCCCTCTGCCTGCTGCTCCCCTTGCTTGTGTGTGCTCTCTCTCTTTCTCTTTCTCTCTCTTTCTCTGTCAAATAAATAGATAAATCTAAAAAAAAATAAAAAGATTGAGGTATATGAATCTAGTTCTGAAGGCATGGATGGGTGTGTCACCAGCCAAGTTCCTGGGTTGGCTAGACTAGTCCCTGATAGTGACTGGACAAGCTAGAGCTATATATATCCTTTCAGGATCTGCGGGGGGCATGGATAGCAATGTGTCTGACAGGTCTCCTGGACTAGCATTATTTCTCATGGACTGTGGCTGAGAGTGGCTGGAGGTGAGCATAGGGCCTTTCTGCATCACTGGGAGGATAGGTTGAATGGTCTGTAACTGGATCCCTTGGCTGGCAAGTCTTACGTCCAGCTGCAGCTGTGATGAAATTGTAGCCAAGTACAGTGCCCTTCAGGATCCCCAAGGTTGCAAGCAGAAGTGTTGCCTGCTGAATATTTCTGTTAGCAGGACTGTACATGTACTGCAATTGGGAGGAAGTATAAGACTCTTTCAGAATCTCTGGGGTTGAAGATGGGGGTGCCTGCCACTGGGACCCTGGGCCCTAAGAACTGATGGAACACTAGTGTGAGAGGGTTAAAGCCATATATAGGGATTTTTCAGGATCTCTGGGGTCCTAGACAGGAATTTATCCTGCCTGGTCACTGTTTCAATGGGGATGCTTGTGGGCAGTGACTAGTAGGAGCTGGGGCCATATATAGGACCATTTTAGGGTCTCTGTATGTTCAGTTATGAGTGTCTCCTACTGGTTTCCTCTTCTGGAAGGACTATTGACAGACTGTGGCTGGGCTGAGAAAGCTGGAGCCCAATTACACATCCCTGTACACATCAGAATCTACAGTCTGACTGAGTCTGAAGAACTTACCTCCAGGGACTCCTGGACCATGTCTGAGTGGGGTTGGAGTTGGTTTTCAGGTCACTTTAGAGTTCACCGCTGAGACAGAGGTCTGTATTTACATTCTCTGATGCATAGGTGGGCATGACTTCTCCTGGGTCTCTTGCTATATGGTGCTGATGCTGGAACCAAAGCCAACAAGGCTATAGCCAATTCTTCAGAGGTATGCAACTATTTCTAGGTCTATAGCCAAGATCATGGTTTGTGAGTCTGCCACCTGGTTGTGAGTCTCCCCTTCTCAAGACGTCTTTCCTTAGTCTTACAATGAAACAACAGTTTCAGGATCTCCTACTTGGATCTCAAATCTCCCATGTAGGTACTTATGTCTATAGATAGATACCAAATTACTGTTGTTATGAAGAGTTCTTCCAAGTACAGTGCATCTTCCATCCATTCATTCTTTTTTTCAGAAGAGCTTGATTTTATGAGTGTGAATAGCTCTAACATTTACAAACAATGAGCTACAAGAATTTTGACCGAATCCCTTATTTGCTCTTGGGAGAAAGTAAATGATTACCCAGAATATGAATGGACTGGAAAATCAAGATTCTCCACCCCCACTAATCCTGGTGAATAAGTATCATTACATTTATATAATTATATTTTATCTTTGTTGCTTAGGACCACTATAGAAAAGCATATATTCATTAAAGAATTGTTGATAGAGCTCCTTCTTTGTACAGGTACCTTTCTAGATGAGAACTCTGCTCTTGTGGTTTACATTCTAGCAGGAGAAGACAGACAGTAGGCATAGAGTGAATAAATACACAGAATAAATGAATACACAAAACTAGATAGTATATTTGAAGGAGAAAAATGCCACAGAATCGGAAAACAAGAGTGTAAAACAGGGAAGAGGAGAGGAGAAGTCTGACTAAAATTTTTAATTAAGTGGTTTTAGGAGGCCTTATAGAGAAGATGACATCTGATCAAAAACTTGAGGAAGATGAACAAGTGAGTGGTGATAACACCTGGGGACAGAGCTTTCCCAATGGAATGACCCTACAACAGAAGTGTGCCTGGCACTTTATGGGAATAGCAAAGAAGGAAATGTGGCCCAGGTGACCTGCGGTATCAGAAGAATCATACAGGATGTAAGAAGGTGACAGGGGTCCAGGTAAATGTGGCCTTTTAAACAATTGTAAGGAAGTGGCATCTATTCTGAGTTAAATGTTACATCATTGCAGGTTTTTGAAAAAGGAGTGGTATGCTGAATATTTATGTTTTAACAGGATCACACTTGCAGTTGTGCCAAGAATGCTCCCTGTGTGGTATGGGGAGTGAACACCAGTTAGAAGGGGAAGGCAGAACTCCAGGTGACATGGTGATAGTCATGATCACAGCACTAGTCACAGACCAGGTAGAGGAGCTGGATGCATTTTGATGAAAGCATTGACAAGATTTCTTATTGACTTTGGATTTAGAGGGTGAAAGAAAGTGTTGGGTAATGGATGACCTCATGGTTTTTGTCAAGAACAATGAAAGGGAATAAAGGACAGGGACATGGCATTGGGGAAAGTGGCTGGTGGAGAAGGGAGTGTTGTACTCAGAAGAGAGTTCTTTGCACTTGGCATGACTGAGATGGCAGAGACATCCAGCAAGCCATGACTGAAGGCAGCATCTCAGGGAGAGGTGTGAAACTGGGGTATACCTTTGGCAGACAACAAATATTTCCTCTATGTAATTTTGGTATTGGAATAGGATGAAAAAAATCTACATTAGTAGACCCAGGGTGAGATACATAGTTAAAATTCATATATTATGGCAAAATAAAAGTCCATCAGGGTAAGTGTTCATGGAAGTAAAGCAGAATAAGAAACTGTCTTTGTTCCATAGTTGTTTCTTATCTTCTTATATTAACCTTCAAAAATGCAATTAAATATATTTGTATATGCTTTATATTTTGAATGTATTTTAAGATATTGTATACCTTAATATATTTATTTAAATGAGTATATTTGAAGATTATTTTTAATAAGTACATATGTATATGCTTTTCAGAAGTTCCAAATAAGAGTCAGTTTTACCCATGAAAAACCTAAGAATGTAAGTGGGTTTAAATTTTTACTGTCACATTTTATCTCCTTCAACACTAGCTTTCTAATTCAAACTCTATATATTTTTTTATTGATTAAATATTATATTATGAGACCATAAATAAACTCTGGTGTTTCTTCAAAAAAACGGATTTAATACAAAGTGCATTCTGCTGCTAAATCTGGTAAGGAATAAGGCACATGGTGAGCTTAAAGCAACAACAGAAAGTGAGAAAACATGGTAGACACAGCCTGGTGTACCGAACGATTTTTAATCTGCTACCATATCATTACATTAATAAAATGGAAAACTATAAAAGCTGAAAGTGTTTCTCTTAATAAAGCAGTGCTGACTCTGTAATTTTTGGGGTATAAATCAATGGATGGAGTGTTGAAGATCTATACAACTAGAGAATGTGGACCCTCAGAAAACAGAAATTCCTTTCAAAATCATGTCTTTGTTTCCTTTACATTGGTGAGGGTCTGCCCTGCCATATGCCATGGTCAGGTGGTTTCTGAGGCAGAGAGATAAGTGGGCTGTGACATACAGTCATGTTCATGATACTAGCTCCAGTCATTTCCTGGAATATGCCTCAGAGACAACAGAACCGAATCATCCAGAGTAGCTAGAACCAGCAAAGAACAAAAGGGTTGAGCACATTCTGTCATGAAAGGCAAACCTGTCCAAGGAAAATGCTGGCTGGTAGTGACATTCCTTTCTATGCAGAGCAGGCATGCCTGATTTCTGAAAAGGGCTTAGTGCTTGAAATTTTCTTTGAGCAGAATGTTTGAAATCATGCAAGCTGGAGTGGCAAATAAGGCAAAACCATTCCCCACATGTAGAAAAATCAGCAGAAGCTTTCAAACATATGACTTATGAAACGACACAGCTGGGATTCTTTTTAAGCGGTGTGTCAAGCTATTACTCAGAGCACTGAAGATGTGGTTTTGCTTCCTGCTATGTTTCTCTGAAAAGCAGTTGAAAAGAACCAACTGGCTGCATTCAAATTGTGGAGGGAAACATCAAAAATGGTATATGCTATTCAATCAGGAATTTCTCTGCTTTTATTGAAGCTGCAGCCTTTGCTATTAGTCAAAATTACAATGAAAATACCGCCACTTAGGTAAGTCATTGATGCTTTGCAGGCCCTTATGGACATGTAGAGGTTGGCAACATAACAAAATAGTGGAGAGAATATGATATCAGGTCAAAGAGCTTGGATTGCAGCACTCGATCCAGGATTCTCTTGTTAAGAGAAATTAATTTTACCAACTTTTAAGTGGAGCATAGTAAGAATACAGACCAAATAGTATAGGCATTTTTATGAAGAGTGAGAAAATATTTGTAAATATTTATTTCTGAAATGTAGTCTCTCAATCTCTCACAACCATTAGGGCTACTAAAAAAGCATTAGTGAAAATGTAGAGAATACGTGTGCACTGTTGGTGGGAATGTGAAATGGTACAGCCACTGTGGAAAACAGTTTGACAGTTCCTCAAAATATTAAAAATAGAATTACCATATGATCCAGTAATTCCACTTCTGAGTATACACTTCAAATAACTGAAATAAGGGTCTGTACACCATTTTTGATATCTATACACCCATGTTAATAGCAGTATTTTTCACACTAACTAAAAGGTGGAAGCAATCCAATGTCCACTGACAGATGAATGGATAACCAAAATGTGGTATGTGCATACAATGGTATTTTTTTTAAAGATTTTACTTATTTATTTGAGAAAGAATGTGTGAGAGAGAGCATGAGCTGGGAGGAGGGGCAGGGAGAGGGAGAAGCAGACTCTCTGCTGAGCAGGGAGCCCAACACAACATGGGGCTCAGTCCCAGAACGCTGAGATCATGACCTGAGCTAAAGGCAGACACTTAAGTGGCTGAACCACCCCCACCCACATGCTCCCCCATGCAGTGGAATATTATTTGGCATTAAAAAGAGAGGAAATCCTTCCACATGCTACAACATGGATGAATCTCGAGAACATTTTGCTAAATGAGATAAGCAAGTTCTGAAAAGACAGATTCTTGTATTG
Source organism: Taxidea taxus jeffersonii (assembly GCA_003697995.1). NCBI lineage: Eukaryota > Metazoa > Chordata > Mammalia > Carnivora > Mustelidae > Taxidea > Taxidea taxus. Next base: position 43,729 of record ML093476.1, on the reverse strand, counting down.
TTCTACTTATATGAGGCATCTGGAGTAGTTATATCTGTAGAGACAGGCTAAAGAGACCAAGCACATTTGTGGGTGCAAGGAGCTGGGGGAGGGGGCGATGGGAATTATTGTTTAATGGGTGGAGTTTGAATTTGGGAAGATGAGTTCTCAAGGATGGATGGTGGTGATGTTTGCAAAATAATATGAATGTAATTAATACCACAGTACTGTACATTTTAAAAATGGTTAAGATAATAAATTTTAAGGCATGCATATTTTACAATATTAAAAAAGTTGGGAAAAAATGTGAAGTCTTACTGCCATCACAGTTATTATTCTGGATCATTCCCTAGAACCTCATGGAGATTATTGGTGAAAATAGGAACCAACACATTGCTGCTGTTGGGTCAGAAATAATTAAGAAAACTCATTGGCTTTGAGGCACAAGCCAGCAGTATTCAAAAAGCCAAAGACAAATGGTTGGAAGGGATAATTAGGACTCTGATCTCCACGTGCACATGTTTTCTTTAATCTGCACAATAGATAAATGGAAGTTTTGATCTTATGAATAAGGAAGTTCTAGTTTGACTTTTTTTTTATTTTTTAAAGACTTTATTTATTTATTTGTCAGAGAGAGTGAGCACAGGCAGACAGAGTGGCAGGCAGAGGCAGAGAGAGAAGTAGGCTCCCTGTCGAGCAAGGAGCCCGATGCAGGACTCGATCCAAGGATGCTGGGATCATGACCTGAGCCGAAGGCAGCCGCTTAACCAACTGAGCCACCCAGGCATCCCTAGTATGACTTTTTTAGAAGTAATCACATATCTACTAAATAAATTTAAATTACTGTATTGGGTAGAACAGGTATTACATATACATAGTAAAAAGCCAGTAGATACACAGTAAAACAGGGGAAATCATGCCTTCTTCTGTGTTTCTTCCAGACAAAATGTTTTATAAAAATGGCTTTTAAGGGACACCTGGGTGGCTCAGTTGGTTAAGCGGCTGCCTTCGGCTCAGGTCATGACCCCAGCGTACTGGGATCGAGTCCCACATCGGGCTCCTTGCTCGGCGGGGAGCCTGCTTCTCCCTCTGCCTCTGCCTGCCTCTCTGTCTGCCTGTGCTCTCTCTCTCTAATAAATAAATAAAATCTTTAAAAAAAAATGGCTTTTAAAATACAGTCATTAATTTTAAAAGTTCCCCCCAAGAAGACTGTTAAAATATTTGAAAAGAATCCCATTCAGAAACAAAATGTATCTATCTATCTATAGATATGTATGTATATATATATATGTATGTGTATATGTAACAAAAAAAAATTCAAACTGAAATACTAAAAAATTCTACTAAATAAATTTTACTAAAATAATTAACAGAAATAGTTTTTCCACAAACTTGAAAATATAATTAAAACTATAAGATATATGTATGTGTACATGTGTATATATACATATGTGTGTGTTTACATACACACATATACACATATATATTCACAGAAATGCAAAAATGTTAGGGCACTTTCATATCTTGAAACTCTTTATTAGAAACAAATTGGGGGAAATTTATTAATACATGTCAATAAGTTATTGTCAATGGAATATTACTAAATATCTATTCTCTGGGATTCCATCCTATGACTATAATCTGTAATACATGAAATAGTAATATTCATTATGGAAAGTATCAAAAACCAAAGTAATGCCTAACATTCAAACATTATTATGCAAATTATTAGGTATTACAATCTCAGGAAAATAAAGATTTCCTTTAATGATATGGTTTGCCAGTTTTATGTTGTGGCCTAACAAAAGACCACAGTTAATGTCTTTTTTTAATATTTTATTTATTTATTTGACAGACAGAAATCACAAGTAGGCAGAGAGGCAGGCAGAGAGGGCAGGGGAAGCAGACTCCTCGCTAAGCAGAGAGCCCAATGCAGGGCTCGATCCCAGGGCCCTGGGATCATGACCTGAGCAGGTACCTCTTCCAACTTTATTTCTCTGTGGCTGTGGGACTGAGGGTCTAGGACACTCATGGCGGTTGACTGGATGCTACCCACCATTCCATGCTATAGGGCTCTCTCCATTGGAAAATCACAACATGACTGGCTGTATGCATCTTCAAAGCCAGTTACAGAGTCTCTATTTTCACATAAAACATAATTTAAATTGAAAAACTTAATCATAGTTATACTATATGGCATCAACTTTGCTCTAGACTGTTGGTTACAAACAAGTCATAGGGCAATCCATATTAAATTGGAGGAGGTTACACAATTGTGTGAGTCATTGGGAGTCACTTGGGGTGCCTCTGCCACCCATGGTAAAGGCACAAACTATATGGCAAATTAAAAGAACAGAATACAATGTCACCCATAGATAAATAATAAGACTCCAAGAAGCCTTAGGCTGAAATAAATCCACAATTAAATTATCTGAAATGACAACAAATCATTTTTTACTTTAAAAATAAGATAGAGAGGAAAACATTCAAGAAGTCCTTAGGCGAGTTTTAACTAAACCAACCAACCAAACAAACAAAAAACCCAGAAAACAAAAAACAAAACAACAACAACAATGAAAACACACATAAAAAAAAAACAAAAAACAAAGGAGTAGCTCCAATTATTATTATGTGCACCCAAGAAATTTGAATAAAATTTAATTTTTTTTAAGATTTCATTTATTTATATGACAGAGAGATCACAAGTAGGCAGAGAGGGAGGGGGAAGCAGGCTCTGCTGAGCAGAGAGTCCAGTGCAGGTCTGGATCCCATGACCCTGAGATCATGACCTGAACCAAAGGCAGAGGCTTAACCCACTGAACCACCCAGATACCCCTTATCTTCATATGCTTAACATTGCATCTAGATCTTATTTTTATGATTCTGTATTATAATAAAGCTTTCACTTATCATGTATTCTATACAGTTTCAGAGACAACTTAGTATCAGAGTAATTTGCAAGTGTCCAAGTTTTTCTCCTGACCTGATTCCCCCTTTTTAATATAAATCCCATAACTCAAGAAATAGGAGTCTCAAATCAAAGGAAAACAAGTTCTTAGAATACTTGAAATATTCCTGACTGTCCATCTTCTCTGCCACATACTCCTTTTTGTGTCAGCTATCACACCAGATATGAATGTAAAAAATGTATACAGATTTTTAGAATACCAACAAGAACAGAGGAACAATGTACTTACTTGGGGTTCATCCAAAAGAAGTCAGTGGAAAGACACCAATTAGAGCATAAATGCATTCTAGAGAAAAAGAAGGAAGACAGCTTAAGCAAATTACTTTTGTTAAAAGAACATATTTTTTAGCTACAGTAATTTCAGTGATTCAAAATTAGTAACTTTCTGTGTTGTTCTCTTCAGGGCTGTGCACTGAAAACTGAACTAGATCAAGCATGCATGGAACTCTGTCGAAATAAAAGTAAGAAACATAAGAGTGTAAAATCACAAGAACCTGCAGTTCTGATTTTTTAAAAGATTTTATTTATTTGACACAGAAAGAGAGAGAGGGAGAGAGAGCACAAGCCAGAGAAATGGCAGGCAGGGGGTAGGGAGAAGTAGGCTCCCCCCCGCAGAGCAGGAAGCCCAAAGTCAGGCTTGATCCCAGGACCCTGCGATCATGACCTGATGGGAAGGCAGTTGCTTAACCAACTGAGACACCCAGGTGCACCTGCCGTTCTAATTCTTGTCCCCACTGCTAGTGCAGGTACATTTCTGATCTTTGTTAACATCCTTACTAGCATTTATCCACCCATGAGCAGACACTGACTTTACTTTGCAGATTTCCTTTTTACCAGGCAATGGTAAACCAGCATTGTATGTCAAGAATTATTACCTCTCCTTGGAGCATCAGTACTTGGTGACTGAATGATTTGAAGACTGTCTCTGCTCTCTGGAAGCTAAAAATATAAAAGAGTAACAATAAGCTTGATAAGTTGGGTACATCTTCTGGGCTAGAGCATTAAGCACAGCCATTTCTATTCATAATCTCCGTTGGCACTCATGACATCTTTACAAAATAAGTATCACTGCAATCCTAGTGGAGAAAGCGAGGAGAAAAAAAAATATATAAGGTTTTTAGACTCTACTAATAGCCAAATGAGCAATGGATATAAAGCAAGAAACTAACAAACAGCAATTTGGACATTTTAGTTCAGGGAAGCATTCTCTGGCAAGTTCTTATGAGTTTTATTGAGGAACATACTATGTGATGAAACACAGCACTTCTAAACTGTCTAGAGTAAATGACTTTTTTTTTTTTAATTCAAGTCATTGCCAATAATAATTTTGCAAAACACAATGAAATGAAAGTTAAAATATCAGACATATGAAAGTCTTTTTTTTAATTATTAGATACAAGAAACATAAAACTATTTCAGAATTATTTTTAAATAATTTCTGAATTTTTAAAATTTTCATAAAAAATTCTAAGTGCTTACTCTGACTTCCTTCCATTATTTAATGACAGACTAGTGACAAATTTTGTGACTCTATAACCATGTGCAAACCATGCTATGAGAAACAATAATACGAAAAAAGTTTCTGACATAATTGCTAAAATGTATGTAAAAGAGAGATCACAGAGCTATTTATTATAACGTTTTTAAAGGTAGCTCAGTAAAACAAGGGTAAATCAAATTTCAATAGCATGCATTCTTTGAAGGACTAAGTAATTTCCTGAAGGAAAAACTCTTTAATTATGTAGAGTTAATCTAATAATAAACTTAGAATATTTGAGAAAATGTTTCACTATATACGATATCAGAAAATTGTCTACAAATACAATTTATCCAAAATTATTAATAAAAATTTAGCAACAGGTAGGTACTTTAAGGTTATATTTTTCCCCAAAATCTTGCTTCGGATAGATCAATGGAGATTTTCAATCATGTGCAATAGGAAGTTATCACTCTTTTGAAAATCAAGCGACACAGATGGGTATATTCGAAACGGAAAGAATGGAGTAAGGACCTAAGAGAGGAATATGAGTTCATTCTAAGGATACAATAAGAGCTGGTCTCTAACAATTTGTATGTGATAATTGAAAAACTGAAATTTTGCATTATTGAATTTTCAATATTGTAATTGACAATTTTTGATTGAAATCGCTATTGCAGTTAAACCCATATACAAGGAAACTGAATTAAGCCTACAAATGTTGTTAAGTAATATCACTCCCTGGTGAACCCCAGTATGAATTATTTGATACATTTACTCTCAGATAACTTATAGATTTTATATATTTTATGCACTTGTTGGTAAAAAGCCAATTAAATATTGGATGACATCTGCCAAAATAAGTATTATGGTTTAAATATATTTGACATTGTGACATTCTTTTTGAAATTGATGAGGTTGCAGAGCTAATTGTCTGTTGAGTCCACTTTTACAATATGAAAATAAAACCTTACACTTAGCATTGAAAAGAACCCATATGATATTCTATTGAATAGCAGGAAGGGGTAGTTTAAGTTTATTCAAAACTGTGTTTAAATAATTAAGGTAGATTTGACCCATTAAAATATGTAGAAATTGTAAAGTAGAGTGCAATGCATTATGCTAAAAATATGAAAGATACATTTTGAGACTATTAATTCTGATCCTTTTTATTAAGATACAAGCAATATACTTATATAAAAATAATTTAAGGATCATGTAGATTTATAATAACTTCCCCCACATTTATTTGTGTGCACATGGTTAAAGTTTGAATGATGAATGTTAATTTTGATCTTACAAATATCTTGGAGGGCTCCTGAATTTTCCTTGAATTTTAAGCTGATAAAACAATGTTTCTTACACTTTACTCAACATCTGGGCTCTACTATATTACATGCTATCTTTACATGTGGTTAGTTTAGCAATTTGGCTTTGGGAAGAACATATGACACTAGGTATCCTTATGTATCCACAAGGATAATTCCTTCTTTCTTTCCAAAATCATTACCTGTGACTTGCCTTAGTTTAGACTAGGTTGCCCAGAAAGCAGATGTTGAGGTCCTGATAGAGAACCACATTCCCAGGGAGCAGCAGAGAAGGAAACATTGAGGCAGGACAGGTGGGAGACCATTTTGGAATGTACAATCAACCTAGTCACTACTAAGTGCAACTGGCTTTTGTTTCTATAGCACATTCCCAAAGAAGCTTCATTAAAGGCTTCTTGAAGTCTTCTATGGTGGGAAGAAGAGGAAGAAGAAGGAAGAAGGAAGAAGGAAGAAGAAGAAGGAGAAGAAGAAAGAGAAGGAGAAGGAGAAGTTGTTGTTGTTATTGACAACACAAGGAGTTTCATCTCTTATTGACCAAATATTTTTCTCCATAGGATCACTCCAGTTACAAATGCATGGAAATCTAGCAGAGTGTTCCTAGTATCAGCAGCAACAACAAAAAACAGTCTTCTGCTGGAGCTGGTCATTAGAACAATAGCTGGAGCAAGAAACAAGTAAAAGAAGACAGTTCCAAAGGTACATGAGAAATATTTATGCAATTAAGAGTTATCAAATGATAAACTACCAATAATTTTTTTTTAATTCCTGCTAATAGGCCATCTCATTGTAAAGATTTTGTTTTGTTTTGTTTTGTTTTGTTTTAATTATGCTACAGTTTTCTCTAGGTATAGTCCCTTGTTATTAGATTGCAAAGGAAGAACTAAAGCTATCATTTTCATATTGATATTTTGCAAGTTCAAAAAAAAAAATCCCAAATAATCTACAATTAACCCCTGGAACTAATAAGTGAACATAGCTTGCTCAAAGGATAAAGCATTAATACCTAAATTCAATTGCTTTCCCATAAACCTGAAGTAAGAATTAAAATTTGAAATTGAAAGAAAATAAAACCATTTAAAACATCATCAAAAGGGAAAAATAAGTAAATAAAAAAAGAAGAGAAATACTGACTTAAATGTTCATTAATTTTAACAAATTTACTATACTATACTACAAAGCTGTGATCACAAAGACAGCATGGTACTGGCACAAAAACAGACACATTGATCAATGGAACAAAATAGAGAGCCCAAATATGGACCCTCAACCCTATGGTCAGCTATTCTTTGACAAAGCAGGAAAAAAATACCCAATGGAAAAAGCCTCTTCAATAAATGGTTCTTGGAAAATTGGACAGCTATATACAGAAAAATGAAACTCGACTGTTCTCTTACGCCATACACAAAGATAAACTCTAAATGGATGAAAACCTCAATGTTTCAACCATATACACAAAGATAAACTCTAAATGGATGAAAACCTCAATGAGACAGGAATTCACCAAAATCTTGGATGAGAATACAGGCAGTAACCACTTCGACATTGGCCACAGCAACTTCTTTCAAGACACATTTCCAAAGGCAAGGCAAACAAAAGCAAAAATGAACTTTTGGGACTTTATCAGGATAAAAAGCTTCTGTACAGGAAAGTAAAGAGACAACCCATGGAATAGGAGAAGATATTTGCAAATGACACTATAGACAAAGGGCTGATATTTCTCAAATTCAACACCCTAAAAACAAATAATCAAGTCAGAAGATGGACAGAAGATATGAGACAGACACTTCTCCAGAGAAGATGTACAAATGCCTAACAGACACATGAAAAATGTTCAACATTACTAGCTGTCAGGGAAATTCAAATCAAAACCACATTGAGATACCACCTTACACCAGTTAGAGTGACAAAAATTGACAAGGCAAGAAACAACAAATGTTGGAGAGTTGTGGAGAAAGGGGAACCCTCCTACACTGTTGGTCGGAATGGAGGTTGGTACAGCCCTTTTGAAGAACAGTGTACGGATTCCTCAAAAAGTTAAAAACAGAGTTACCCTGTGACCCAGCGATTGCACTACTGGGTATTTGCTGCTATAAACAGTGGGGTACATGTGATCCTTTGTTTCACAACATCTATATCTTTGGCGTAAATACCTTGTGTAAAGCAAGCCAGAATACTCAGGTGGTAGACCAGGACTTGATATCAGTTTTGCGGCATTTGGTTATTTATGCAACTTCATAAAGTTTAAGATTCCTCATATGTGATAGAATGTGATTAGCCATAAAACCTGAATTTTTATATCTATGTGAGAATATTTAAAGGCCCAGCAAATTCTACTATTATTTAATTTACCTGATAAATGACCATCTTATTATAGAGACTCAATATATTTTTTAAATATGGTCAAATCTTTGATAATGGATGGATTGTCTAGGAACTAAAAATTAGTAGAACGAGTCATGAATCAGGAAAAAAATGAAACAAACCTAAGCCTACACAAAATAATTTCACCCCATTGGCCACATATTCGATTTCTTTTTTATGTAGTCTAACATGTATGAAATGCACCATACATTTGTGTTTTTCTTTTTCTTAGCTAACATCTAGTCTTTTTTTTTTTAAGATTTCATTTATTTATTTGGCAGACAGAGATCACAAGCAGGCAGAGTGGCAGGCAGAGAGAGAGGAAGGGAAGCAGGCTCCCCGCTGAGCAGAGAGCCTGATGTGGGGCTCGATCCCTGGACCCTGGGATCATAACCTGAGCCAAAGGCAGGGACTTTAATCCACTGAGCCACCCAGGTGCCCCTAACATCTAGTCTTTATTCTTTTTTTTTTTAAGATTTTATTTATTTATTTGAGAGAGAGAGATCACAAGTAGGCAGAGAGAGAGAGAGTGGAAGCAGGCTCCCCGCTGAGCAGAGAGCCCCATGTGGGGCTCGATCCCAGGACCCTGAGATCACGACCCGAGCGGAAGGCAGAGGCTTTATCCACTGAGCCACCCAGGTGCCCCTCGTCTTTATTCTTTTTTATAAATACTCTTCCTTGCCTTGGTTTCATCCTGTTTTGTGTGAAGAAATGTTTATTGTTAATATTATTTAATACTCAATTTGAATTTCTTAAATCCCACTTCAGTATTTGAAACTGATTAACCATCCAGAAGACCTTCCCAAATTATGTTCCCTTTAAACTTTCCGTTCAGATGTGAGGATGAGTGGGCTATTCCTTTTCAAGTGTCAACTAGATTAAACTGATGACTTTCTATCAAGTTCATTATATGGAGCTATTTTATTTTTCATATGTCCCCTGTCAGTGTGCTTTATCCTTCTGTATATAAACATTAATTTTGCATTCCCCTCTTCTTTTATAAACATCATTAATTAGTTTAATGCCTATTCTACACAACAGGTTCTTTGAAATCCTTTTCCCTTTAACACAGCAAGTTCTATTAACACTCCAGCTCATAAACATTTCTTTCAGACTGCTGGCTTTTGGAATTTTTTAAAAATTAATTTTGATTAGTATATATTTTCCTTATATTTGGGCACCATAATATTCAGTGCCCTGTAACTAAACATTTCTTCACTTCCCTTAACATGTCTGGACAGGCATATATATATAGTACATTCCCAGAGAATGACAGTGATCATTTTCTTTTACTTATCTGCCTTTTAGTTCATAAACAATCAGTCCTGCATGGCCATGGAGGAGTCCATTCTCTTCCTCTGCCCTTCCTCCCTGCTTCCTTATGTATTCCTCTGGCCTCCACTTCCTGGATGTTGACCACTTGCTATAAAATACTGGTCTTTTAAAACTTCATTGTGGGGAAATTCATATAGTCCTTAAAAGAATTAACTGTAGGTATTCAGAAACTTTAAAGTTCAGGTCTACTAGGCAAACAAACTTGTTTCTTTTTTTAAACATTAACTCCCACTCAAATCAAGCACACATTATGATTCAGGTTAATGTTAAGTGGTCAACTCTCTCATGTCTATTTTTATTCCTTTTTATGTAGTATATTCTGTTGCATATATACAACATGATTTAAGCAATTAAAAATTCATTAAAGTACATCAGTTATTTCATATTTTGCCACTGACCAGGAATAAAGCAGCTCAAGAAAGCTCTTGGTCATGTCATGGTGCTATTCTTTTTTTTTTTTATAGAAATTATTTTTGTTATATATTTTTTTAAATTTTTATTAACATATAATGTATTATTAGCCCCAGGGGTATAGGTCTGTGAATCGCCAGGTTTACACACATCACAGTACTCACCATAGCACACATCTGCCCCAATATCTATAACCCCCCAACCCTCCCCAACCCCAGCAACCCTGTTTTTTATTTATTTATTTATTTATTTATTTATTTATTTATTTATTTACTTGACACAGAGAGAGAGATCACAAGTAGGCAGAGAGGCAGGCAGAGAGAGAGAGGGGGAAGCAGGCTCCCTCCCGAGCAGAGAGCCCGATGTGGGGCTTGATCCCAGGACCCTGAGATCATAACCTGAGCTGAAGGCAGAGGCTTAACCCACTGAGCCACCCAGGCACCCCAACCCTGTTTGTTTTGTGAGATTAAGAGTCTCTTATGGTTTGTCTCTCTCCTGATTCCATCCTGTTTCATTTATTCTTTTCTTACCCCCCAAGCTCCCCATGTTGCCTCTCAAATTCCTCACATATGAGAATTGTCTTTCTCTGATTGACTTATTTTGCTAAGCCTAATACCCTCTAGTTCCATCCATATCATTGCAAATGGCAAGATTTCATTTCTTTTGATAGCTGCATAGTATTCCATTATATATCTATATAACACATCTTCTTTATCCATTCATCTGTTGGTAGACATCTAGGCTTTTCCATAATTTGGCTATTATGAACATTGCTGCTGAAAACATTTGGGTGCACGTGCCCCTTCAGATCACTACATTTGTATATTTGGGGTAAATACCCAGTAGTGTGATTGTTTGGTCATAGGATAGCTCTATTTTCAACTTTTAAGGAACCTCCATGCTGTTTGCCAGAGTGGTTGCACCAACTTGAATTTCCACCAACAGTGTAGGAGGGTTCCCCTTTCTCCACATCCTCGCCAGCATCTGTCATTTCCTGACTTGTTCATTTTAGCCATTCTGACTGGTGTGAGATGGTATCTCACTGTGGTTTTGAATTGTGTTTTCCTGATGCCGAGTGATGTGGAGCACTTTTTCATGTGTCTGTTGGCCATCTGGATGTCTTCTTTGCAGAACTGTTTTTGTTCATGTCCTCTGCCCATTTCTTGATTGGATTATTTGTTCTTTGGGTGTTGAGTTTGATTGATTTGTTCTTTGGTTGATTGAGATTGATTGATTTGTTCTTTGGGTGTTGAGTTTGATTGATTTGTTCTTTGGGTGTTGAGTACTTTATAGATTGTGGATACTAGCCCTTAATCTTGTATGTCATTTGCAAATATCTTCTCCTATTCTGTCAGTTGTCTTTTGGTTTTGTTGACTGTTTCCTTTGCTGTGCAAAAGCTTTTGATCTTGAAGAAGTCCCAATAGTTCATTTTTGCCCTTGCTTCCCTTGCCTTTGGCAATGTCCCTAGCAAGAATTTGCCATGGCTGAGGTCGAAGAAGTTGCTGCCTGTGTTCTCCTCAAGGATTTTGATGGATTCCTTTCTCACACTGAGGTCCTTCATCTATTTCGAGTTTATTTTCATGTGTGATGTAAGGAAATGGTCCAGTTTCATTTTTCTGCATGTGGCTGTCCAATTTTCCCAACACCATTTGTTGAAGAGGCTGTCTTTTTTCCATTGGACATGCTTTCATGCTTTTTCAAAGATTAGTTGACCACAGAGTTGAGGGTCTATTTCTGGGCTCTCTATTCTGTTCCATTGATCTATGTGTCTGTTTTTGTGCAAGTACCATGCTGTCTTGATGATGACAGCTTTGTAATAGAGCTTGAAGTCTGGAATTGTGATGCCACCAAATTTGGCTTTCTTTTTAAGCATTACTCTGACTATTCAAGGTCTTTTCTAGTTCCATATAAATTTTAGGATTATTCATTCCATTTCTTTGAAAAAAATGATGGGATTGCATTAAATGTGTAGATTGCCTTAGGTAGCTTAGACATTTTCATAATATTAGTTCTTCCAATCCATGAGCATGGAACATTTTCCCATTTCTTTGTGTCTTTCTCAATTTCTTTCATGAGTACTTTATAGTTTTCTGAGTACATATTTTTTGCCTCTTTGGTTAGGTTTATTCCTAGGTGTCTTATAGTTTTGGATGCAATTGTAAATGGGATTGACTCCTTAATTTCTCTTTCTTCTTATTGTTGTTGTATAGAAATGCAACTGACTTCTGTGCATTGATTTTATATCCTGACACTTTACTGAATTCCTGTACAAGTTTTAGCAGATTTGGAGTGGAGTCTTGGGGTTTTCCACATAAAGTATATTATCAGCAAAGAGTGATTGTTTGACTTCTTCTTTGCTGATTTGGATGCCTTTAATTTATTTTTGTTGTCTGATTGCTGAGGCTAGGACTTCTAGTACTATGTGGAATAGCAGTGGTGATAATGGACATCTCTGCTGTGTTCCTGACCTTAGCAGAAAAGCTCTCAGCTTTTCTCCTTTGAGAATGATATTCACTGTGATTTTCTCATAGATGCCTTTGATGATATTGTGGTATGTACCCCTCTACCCCTACATTTTGAAGAGTTTTGATCGAGAAATGATGCTTTACTTTGTCATATGCTTTTTCAGCATCTTTTGAGAGTATCATGTTGTTCTTGTTCATTCTTTTATTAATGTATTGTATCACATTGATTGATTTGCTGATATTGAATCAACCTTGCAGCCCTGGAATAAATCCCACTTGGTCGTGGTGAATAATCCTTTTAATGTACTATTGGATCCTATTGGATATTATCTTGGTGAGAATTTTCCCATGTGTGTTCATCAAGGATTCATGGTGCTATTTTTGATACCCCACCTCAGGGCCTCAAGGACGGAATGACTCTGCCACTGAGTTTACAGAATATATAAACTCAGTCATACGGTTGTTGATCCACTTCTGCCCCCGTCATTCTTGAGTGCACATCCAGTTACTGGAATCAAGAACTGAAAACCCTGGCCACAAAGGAATCAGGGGAAGTTAGGTTTCATATTCAGACTCATAATCCAGAATATTATATCAATGCTTTGCAAGGGTTTCATCAAATCTTCAACTCTTAATTCAGTGGGTACAAGAGCCTGATTTTTTGCCACAGTTTTAGTAGATGACCATACATAGTTTAAACACAATTATTAGAGTTTCTCAGAGCTTTGAATTACCTTTATATAACTTGATTCACTTTTAAAGTCAAGTTATATTTAAAGGCTTAAATAAGCTTTGTTATTTAGTATTACAAGTTGAGGATGAAAGAAGACATGACAGAAGAGAGGTAGGTATTCAAAATTATGCAAAATTATGCATATATTTGTTAGGGGAATAATATCTACTGTGTGTATAAACTACTAGGTATTTTGAAAATTGATCAAGAAAAAAAGCTTTTTGAAATAGCTTGAAGCTCTTTTCTGTCAGCTTCTCTAAGTGATTTCAAGTGGTACCACTCATTATGATACCCAAAGGAGATTGTTTTGGGAAATGGGAATTTTTATGATGAAATGGAATAAAATGTATTGCACTCAATTTTCATTTCATAGCTATTATCCAAGCTGGGTAGTAGAGCTTCTAAAAGGTGGAGAAGAGAAGTCTTTCCTTTGACAAATAGGACCAATTTTTTAAAAATATATTGTGCTTCTAAAGCCAGCAGCCAGGATGAACAATGCCCACCCCTCCCATACGCTTTATATAGAATGAATTTCTTTATGCTGATGCCATTTTAACGAGGATCTTGGACAGGTTTTGAAAGTTTCTACTGGACACAAGAAATAGTTAACAGAAAAATCATTTATAATAATTAAGTTTTTGATTAAAATGATAGATTGACTTTCTACATAGATAACTTTGGATTAGTCTTTCTTTTTTTTTAAGATTTTATTTATTTATTTGAGAGAGAGAGAGAAATCACAAGTGGTGGGACAGAGGGAGAGGGAGAAGCAGACTCCCCATTAAGCAGGAAGCCCCAGGCAGGGCTTGATCGTGGGATCCTGATACCATGACCTGAGCCAAAGACAGACGCTGAACCCACTAGGCTACCCAGGGGCCCTGCTATGAATGAGTCTTAAGTAAAGGCAGTAAATCTCATGCAGCAATATATGTAATCCTTGTGGAAGTTGTAGAAGTATCTGATTCTGGACTAAGATGAAGAAGTCTGTATTCTCCAATATTGCCAGAGGCATTTTCATAATTAAAAAAACTTACATATTTAAGAGCTCTGTAAAGTGCACTGGCATTAAGGAAAAGCTGCTGCAGAATACAAAGGCCCTGTTCAGATTAATAATTTAAAAGTTGAACCTGGAAGCATTTACCAGTCTCCTTACAGTCACCACACACACACACACACACACACACACACACACACACACACACTGCACAGAACTCCTTTCCTTTTCACCAGAAGGCAGGAATTGAAAGCATTTCTCTCTTTAATAACTGACACTTTCTTTTATTTTTTCATTGACAGCAACAAGATGTCTTGCCCCATCTGAAAAATAAGAACAATAATCTAGGTACAAAGTCTGATGCTTGAGTCTATAGATCATTCCTGTTGAACAGAGTACCATCTCCTCATAACGACTGTGCTTCTTAGCTTTACAGTTACATTTGAGGTAGGTAATTTCTCCACATGGTCAGAAATGCAAATGAAGTTAAAAGGTAAATAATGAATCGTGGAACACCACATTTAAAACTAATGATGTACTTTTTGGTGACTAACATAACATACTAAAAACAAAACAAAACAAAAAAAGAAAGAAAAGATGTTTTTCCCCTCAAAAAAAAAAAAGACTATAATGTTATCTAAGGACAAGAGAAAGATAAACAAAAATATTGCTATGTTAAAGCAAGAACAAAATAATTGACACAGATTTTCTTTAAAAAATCATTTATTTATCATTTATTCATCAATCCCATCCCACTAAAATGTACAAAAAAGTGAGCATTACTTAGCATACTGTTTTCTATGCTATTTGTATTTGATTTGAGAAAGAAGGTATAGGAGAAAGTACTGGAAAAAAACAGATTTATATATCAAGTATTTATTAGTATCATCTGTGTGTCCAATATTTGGGAGAAAACCATGGAAAACAAGACATGCTATTTTCTATAAGACTGCTTATCTCCTGTAAGTTGGAAAAAATATAAACTTTCAATTAAATGGCAAATTTTGTCCTCTTGCAAAAAAAATGCATGTATAATTATTCATGTTTTCACACGGAAGGCCCCACCAGCTCACTGGGAAGCCAGCATTCATTCTTTCCTGTGATGGCAAGATTCTGTGAACACATTAGAGCACTTGCAAAGAAGCAGAACTAGGAGTAGAAAGACCAGGTAGTAGTGTGTTCTGGAAGGATGGTGGCTTGAACCAAAGCAGTGAGGAGAGATTGGTTTGTATTTCAAATGTGTTGAAAATACAGGCAGAAGACCTTGATAGCATACAAACAAAAAATGTAGTGAATGTCCATAGAAACCAGATTCATCAGGATAGTTTAAATACAGAGGCTTAAATAAGGGGATTGTGTTGGAATTTAAAAGAAAAGTAAAAAAAAAAAAAAAAAAAAGTTAAGGCATTCAGTTTCTAACAAGATTAGTTGCCATTTACATGGCTACATGTCTCAATGGAAGGAAATATTTTACCTAGAGTCTGAGAGCTGGGGATATAGGAAAGAGAAGTGATAAAATGACAGTTATTGCCCAAGACAGCAGAGAAACCCTCAGAGATGAGCATAAACTCTCTCTTCCTACTCTCATTCTCCTTCCATTGGATGAGGACAAGAAGCCAACTGGCAAGACAACTCTCATGACAGAGTCCACAAGGCTGGTTTTATGGTACAGAGTAGTCAGGTAGACCAGATGGTAAGATGTAAGTGGTGAAAACCACATAGCATACATATACACCAAAATCCAAGTCAAAATACAAATGACAGTAACTGATATCACAACAAATGACTAATTTTATAAAGAAATCTTGGTAGTCAATAATAAAGTCAATAGAAAAAAGAGCAAAATATGAGTAGGTCTTTCAGAGAAAATGAGATATATAAGACACACATTATGAACTGATGCTTAATGACATTGAAATATAATATATAAAATTTAAAACTGTACCCAGTAAACATCCACCTATCACCTATCTTTCATCCTCAGAATGACAAGAGTTAAGTATGTGAGTATACTTTTTCTCCCCCCACGGCTGGATAGATTGGCTTACTTACATATAAGTAGGAAGGCAAATTTATACCAATCCAAGGAGGACAATTGTGTTCTCCCTCTGGCTTGCTTCAACAATAAACCCAAGTTTCCAGTTCCCCTCTAGAAGGTGCTACACATGTAGCACCCCAAGAGCTCCCACCTGAGAGATGGGACCCTAAGCTTCCTAACCCTGAGAATCAAGAAGGTTTGTTTATATGAGTCACATAGAACTATAGCAGACAAGTAAGCGGTTGTTAAACAGGCTTGAGAGTATTTCCCTACAGCTATAATTCTGGGCTCAGGGTAAAAGAAACAGACAAAAATGCCCACTTCCCAGATTCTCCTGGGAGGGTTTTGACTGTATACTTTACTAGCTGCAGCCTAGGTGTGTAGCTTCTAAGCAGTTGGCATTTTGGTTCTGATGTGATATTCCTGGGAAGCCACAGAACTGGTAGACACTTCCCCAAATTCTCTCTGGCTTTTGCCAACAATAAAATTAAGACTCCTATTGTTCACTAAAAGGAAGTTCTCTGCACATCTTGCATTCTAACTTTTGCATCTGTCATCTGAGGCATGAGCCCTCCAATTGTTTAGTTCTGACAGCCAGTGGGAGTTGTCATTTATGACTTCCACAGGACCATATTAAACAACAAAAAGCAGTTTTTAAACTTGTGTGTAAGTACTTCCTGTAGGTGTCCCTTCTGGGCTCAAGACAGAGGTAGCAGATAAAAAAATATCTATCTTCCAGTTTCTCCCTGAAGTGTATTTGACTTTATAAAATCTCACCTGCCGCCTTACAATATTGCTTCTAATTACCTCGAATATGATTACTGGTAGCCTAAAAAGCTGGTTAGCAAATTCCTCCCATTTCCCATGGTTCATTCCCACAGTAAACTCAGGTCTCCAGCTTCTCCCTGAAAGGAGTTTGTCCAAATATGTACTACGTCAACTATTATGGCTGTCAGTGGAGCCACTGGCTCTAAAATCTCTCAGCTCTGAACACTGATGGGACTTAACATTCATGAATCCCATGGGACTACACAAAACAACAAGGTGGCTATTTGGGTACACAAACACTCCCAGACAGTTCCTTTATCTCAGCAAAGAATGAGTAGGCAAAAACACCTAGCTCCCAAGTTCTCCCTGAGAAGGAGGGGCTATATTTCATATCTAACATCCTGACATTCCCAGCTTATGTCTGCAGATTGGGCTTCCCGTTAGCCTGTCTCAGGGAGCTAAAGGGGAAGGCAGTTGTTAGTCTCTCGGAAGCCTAAACAGGCAAATGTACCTTTGAGACACTGACATCTTGGCACATCCTCATTTCTTGGGAGCTACTGAAAACAAAGATGTCAGCTTGGAAAATCACAGAAGATTGAATGGCAAATGAGAACTCAAGCCAGGATGATTGAAGAGGTTTATCAGCCACAGGAGACCAGTGTGTCAAGGCTGGGAGAGGTGATTGTTTTATTTAACAACGCACAGTAAAGAAAGATGAACAAAAAGTACCTATGTCCCAAATGAAAGACACATTTCCAGATGGTGGCCTTAATGAAATGGAGATAAGTGATTTTTACCCAAGAGAGTTCAAAATAGTGGTATTAAAATTGCTTACCAATGTATGAGGTAATGACATTTTAACAAGATAAAAAATATCGGGGTGCCTGGGTGGATCAGTCAGTTAAGTATCTGACTCTTGGGTCCAGCTTGGGTCATGATCTCAGGGTCATGAGACTGAACCCCTTGTTAGGCTCCACACTCAGTGCAGAGTCTGCTTAAGATTCTCTGCTTCTCTGGAGATGCAACAGGGGTGGGGGTGAAGGGGGTAGGAAAAGAATAAATGAAACAAGATGGGATTGGGAGGGAGACAAACCAAAAGAGACTCTTAATGTCATAAAACAAACAGGGGGGTGGGAGGGAGGGGGGGAGGGATGTAGGGAGAGGGTGGTGGTGGGGTTACATTATATGTTTATATAAAAATTAAAAAATAAAAAAAAAAGATTCTCTGCTTCTCTTCTCTATCTGCCCCTGTTTGCACTCGCTTGCTCTCTCTCTATCTCTAAAATAATTTTTAAAAAAGAAAAGAAGAAAAGTATTAAAAATACCAAGGAGATATGAAAAATACCAAAAGGTAAAAAAAGAAGAAGAAGAAAAAGGTCCCACAGAACCAACCTAAAGTTAGTAGAGAAAAGGGAATAACAAAAATCAGAGGAGGAAAAAATCAAAACACTAAAAGTCTTGACAATAAAAAAGATCAATGTAACTAAGAGTTGCTTTTTTTAAACAAACTGACAAACTTTAGTTAGACTAAGAATAAATATGAGAGAAGATTCAAGTAAATCAAATCTAAATGAAATAGACATTTTAACTGATAACATAAAATACAAAGGATCATAAGAGGCTACTATGAACCATTTTATGCCAACAAATTGGATTACCAAGAAGAAATGGATAAAGTCCTGGTATAGACACCCTACCAAGACTCAATTATGGTAAAATAGAACATCTGTACTGACCAATTACTCGTAAAGAAATTAAATTAGTAATAAAATTCTTCCCAATGAAGAAAAGTCCGGGACCAGTTGGCTTAACATGGAATTCTACCAAACATTTAAAGAAAAAAATAAGACCAATCTTTCTCAAATTCTTTCAACAAATAGAAGAGAACACTTTCAAACTAATTTTGTGAAGCCCAAATTACCCTTAAATGAGAAAAGAAAATTATAGGCCAATATCCCTGATGAACATAGATGCACAAATCCTCAACAAAATATTAGCAACCTTAATTGAACAGCACATTCAGAGGTTACACAACAGAATGGAGTGGCATTTATTTCTAAGACAAAAGGATAGGTCAACATATGCAAATCAGTAAGTGTGATACACCACATTAATAGAATGGAGGACAAAAAAACATATGATCATTTCAATAGATGCAGAAAAATAATTTGATAACATTCAACATCCTTTCATGATCAAAACTCTCAACAATATAAGTAGAGAGGGAATGTATGTCAACATATTAAAAGCCATATATGAAAAGCCCACAGCTATCATCAGATGCAAAAGTGAAAAGCAGAAATCTTTTCTACTAAGATAGAAGACGACAAGTTGTCCACTCTTGCCACTTTTATACAAATTATTGTTGGAAGTTTCAGCCAGAGAAATTAGGAAAGAAATAAAAGAGATCTAAATTAGGAGGAATTATAATTTTCCCTATTTGCAGATGACTTGATACTAAAGACTTCATCAAAAATTGTTAATACTAATAAATGAACACAGTGAAGTTGTGGATACAAATATAGACATTATCTATATTGTACATAATAATAAATAACACAATACTTAAATATAAATTTAACCAAGGAGGAGGATGGCCTGTACACTGAAAACTATAATACACTGATGAAAGAAATGACAAAGACATAAATGTAAAGGTACTCCATGTCTGTGGATTGGCAGAATTAGGTTTGCTAAAATGTCCATATTACCCTAAACAACCTACAGATTTAACATAACAGTATGAAATTCCAATGGCATTTTTTACAGAAATATTAAAAATGGTTGTAAAATTTGTATGTAGCCACAAAACACTGAAAATAGCCAAAAAATCTTGAAAAGGAATAACAAATCAGTAGACATAATTTTCTTGATTTCAAAGTATACTATGAAGCTGTAGTAAGCAAAAGGTTCTGGTATTAAAATAGAAACAGACACATAGATCAATAGAACAGAATAGAGAGCCTAGAAATAAACCCATGCATTTATGGCCAATTAAATTTCAACTAAGGCAACAAGAATATACAATGGAGAAAGGATAGTCTCTTTAAGAAATAGTATTGGCGAAATTGGATATATACATGCAAAATAATGAAATTGAACCCCTGTGTTATACTATAATAAAAATCAACTCAAAATTGATTAAAGCTTGAATGTAAGACCTGAAAACATAAAACACTTAGAAAAAACATAGGGGGTAAGCTTCGTGACAATGATCTAGGCAATGATTTTTTAAACATTATACCCAAAGCAGAAAAGTAAAGACAACAAACACTAAAATTAATGTGTTAGGTTACATCAAACTAAAAAGTTCTGCACACCAAGTGAAAACAAAAACAAAAGACTAGCTATGAAGTGGGAGAAAATATTTACAAATATTTACCAAAAAAATTACAAATATTTATAAACCACGTATTTGGTAAGGGGTTAATATCCAAATTATATAACTCATACAGCTGAATAGCAAAAATAAGCCTCAACAACCCAATAAATATTTGGGTAAAGAACCTTGATAGGTATTTTTCCAAAGAAGGTGTACAAAAATGGCTAACAGGTACAGGAAAAGATGCTAGACTAACATCACTAATTATTAGGGAAATGCAACCCGAACCTCACTTCACACCTGTTAGGATAAATATTCAAAAAGACAATGATAAATGCTCATCAGGATGTACAAAAAAGGAAATATGTGTACATAGCTGGTAGGATGGTAAGCTAGCATTGCCACTCTGGAAATGGTATGGAAGTTCTCAAGAAATTACAAATAGAAGCTCTACAATGATCCTGCAATTCCACTGCTGTGTGTATGTCCAGAGGAAACAAAATAATTATGTCAAAGACATAACTTTACTCCCATGCTTGTTGCAGCTTTATTCATAGTAGCCAGTGTATGGAAGCAACCTAAATGTATGTGAACTGATGAATGAATAAAGAAAATGTGTATATGTATACAAATAGAATATTATTTAATGTTATATATATATATGTGTCTCTATATATTTGTATATAATATAAATAAATAAATAAATAAATATTTTTTTAAAGGAAATTCTGTCATTTACAACAATGTGGATAAAACTGGAGGGCATTATGCTAAGTGAAATAACCCGTGGGGGGGGGGTTTATTAGCTCATATATACTGAGAGCAGAATGGTGATTTCCAATTGCTGGGGGAAGGGAAAATGTGGACAAGTTGGTAAAAGTGTAAAAACTTTCTGTTATAAGATGAATAAAGTCTGAGACTCTCCTATATAGCATACACATATTAGACTATATTTGAAATTCTGTATTGCATAATTCAAATGTTCTAAGAGAGTAGAACTTAAATAGTGTTATACCAAAAAAATGATGTAAATATGGGAGGTTATTAATGTGTTAATTAACTTGATGGTGAGAATATCTTCATGATGTATACATATATGAAATCATCACATTCTGCATTTATTTTTTTAAAAGATTTAATTTATTTATTGAGAGAGAGAGAGAGGGAGAGAGAGAGAGAATGAGCAGGGAACGGGGCAGAGGATCAAGTATACTCTCCACTGAGCAGGGAGCTTTGCTCAGAGTTCAATTCCAGGATCCCAAGGTCATGGTCTGAGCTGAAGTCAGAGCTTGATGTTTGACAGACTGAGCCACCTAGCAGGCGCCCCACACATTGTGAACTTTAAATACATTACTTTTTTTTTTTTTTTTTTTTGCCAGTTAGACATCAATAAAACTGAAAGAAAAAAAGAAACAATTTTGAAATTCTATTGCAATTTCACTACAGTAGAGTTGTCTACTAATAAATTTCCATATGTGTGAAATAACACATACGAAATAATTATATGTGGTACTAATTGTAAGGTAAAAAATTGAGAAACCCTTAATGAGAAAATCTTACTTCTCACTACCTGAGGATACAGCTATACAACAGATTTACATGCATTTGTAAAGGAATACAATGGGTAAGCTTCAAGAAGAGATAAGCATATAGGACCCATTTGTACAAATATATTTAGAAAATAATATAAAGCCAGTTACCTATTAGATGGTAGACAAGGATGCTGGACAGTTAAAATTAAAATTAAAAGATAATTTTAATAAATTTATTTATGCACAATATAAAAATATGATAATATGTTATTGATGTTTATATCGATACATATATATATATGTACATCTGCATCTCCAAAATCCTTTCATTGAAATTTAAAACTTGTTGGAAGTGAATGGTGCCCTATAATCTTTCCTTGTCAACTCTACTTGCTCTATTAAATTACTAGTTTTATAACCTAAACCAAAGAGGGGAAAAGGGGATAGTAAGAGATACTGGGGAGATAAATCATAAGTTTATTTTATAAAATTAACATTGTCATTAATATATTATTATAATTTGGTTAAAGACCTTTATGTTTTCTGTCTTATTAGATATTAATTTATTTATCATCCAGTTAATAAAGACTTTTAATAGATTCTAAGGTTTTTTCTAACTTAAAGGAAAAAAAAACTTGACAAATCAAAGAGTTGGAAAAATCCAAAATTTTGATAATTTAAAGAAAACTGAAAAAAGTCATGTGTCTGTATCATGTAATTACAGAACATAATTGTATGTGTTTTATGTGTTCTTTTACCTGTTTAGATTTACAAAATGTACATGTTGACAAGATTATTTAATTTTGATAGAAACATATCTTTCACAGTGGTAATTGCCCATTTGACTGGATGTTAAGGCTAGAGAAATTTACATCTTTAGCTAATAATAGATGCATAGATAGTATTTTCCCTTTTCAAATATTTTATTTCATATCTCTAAATGCTTCTTGAAATGTGCCTTGAAAGAAAACCTAGAA
Source organism: Taxidea taxus jeffersonii (assembly GCA_003697995.1). Classification (NCBI taxonomy): domain Eukaryota; kingdom Metazoa; phylum Chordata; class Mammalia; order Carnivora; family Mustelidae; genus Taxidea; species Taxidea taxus. The sequence continues at coordinate 21,040 of ML093476.1, read as the reverse complement.
ACATCAAAAGGAAAACCCGTAGTGTAATTGGTGAGTCAGAGAGAGTTTTATCATTTTATTATGTAATTCATGTATTTTATTGGTAAAACAGATCAGTGATAATTGACAATGCATCCATCATAAGTAAATGTGTAACTGCTGAGTTGTGTGTGTGTGTGTGTATCTGGGTGCATGTGTATGTGTGTTTTTTATTAAACTCTAAAATGAGAAAATTTTCATTTGCTTATAACTCCATCTCCCTAGTTATAGCACTGAATGAAAAATAAGACTATTTTGTCCAAATGTTTGTTATTACTGAAGAAATCTGCTGCTACTAAAAATATGAGAGATTGACATAAAGTTTTTTTTAACAACAGTAAGATATCATTGTTCTACTTTGTATGACTTTCCTGAAACTGAATGACTATAACACTGTTATAACCAAACATAAAAAAAAAGTGGTATTTCCATCAATAAATGAAAAATAGGTATAACTCCATCAAATATTGGTTAGATATTTAACTTTTTATAGCAACTTTTTATAGTTGATTTGATCCAGTCAAATCAACAATATTAATTATTAAAAATACATATTTTTAATCAAAGTTAAATAATCTTTTGGACATGTGTACATTTTTGGATCTTCAATATGCAAAAGAGCATATAGAATTAATATTTAGGGGCGCCTGGGTGGCTCAGTGGGTTAAAGCCGCTGCCTTCAGCTCGGGTCATGATCCCAGGGTCGTGGGATCGAGCCCCATATCGGGGTCTCTGGTCTGCAGACAGCCTGCTTCCTCCTCTCTCTCTCTGCCTACTTGTGATCTCTGTCTGTCAAATAAATAAATAAAATCTTAAAAAAAAAAAAATTAATGTTTAAATCTAGGAAGATCAGAGAACACCAGCACCAGGCAGGATAAATATTAACTCTACTCAAACATACTGTATTCAGAGTTCTGAAAACCAAAGACAAAGACCTACAGATGAAGAGGAAAACAAACACTTACCTAGAAAAGAACAAAGATAGGATTTACAGATTATAGCACTTTCTCATCAGAAATTATGCAAACAAAACAATGGCATATTTAAAGTGATAAGTGGAACATAAACATGCTCCTATAGAATTCTGTATCCAGTGGAATTATCCTTCAAATGTGAAGGAAAAGCACAGATTTTTCTCATTGTTAGAAATGCATATTGCAAACTCTAAGACAATGACAAAAAAATAAATAAATAAAAAAGAAGTGTAATGGAGATGTTAAAAGAGGAGATACAAAAGTATGATTATATGAAAATAATCAGTTAAGAACAGAAGGCAGAACGAGAAAGAAGAAAAAGAAACATAAAAAATTACAAATAGAGTAGATATTAATTCAAAACACATGATCAACTTTATATGTGAATAATTTTAGATCAATTAAAAAAACAGTGATTGTCAGTGTGAGTAATACATAAGACCAAATCATATGTTGCTTATTAGAAATCCTCTTTATATATAAAGATTAGGATAGATTAAGTGATAGGAAAAGATATATCATACTAACACTCATCAAAATAAAGCAGGAACAGCTACATTAATTTCCATAAAAATAGATTTCAGAACCTGAAAAATATCAGTAAGAATGAGAGGAATTGCATAATGATAAAAGAGTTATTTCTCAAAAAATAATCCTAAATATTTATGCATCTAACAATCGATCAGCAGAATAGGTGAGGTAAAAACTGAAAGAAATGCAAGAAGAGATAGACAAATGTACCACTGGATACTTCAACACCTCTTTTGCAATAATGATAGATTTAGCAGGCAAAAATTAGTGAGGATTTGTTTGGTTTCAATTTGCTACAATCTCTTCCAGAAAATAGAAGCAGAAAGAATACTTCCTAACTCATTCTTAATAAAGACCATTATTACTCTAATTTCAAAACCAGATAAGGACATCGTCAGACTGAAAAACTATATGGCACTGTCTCTCATAAACATAAAGCAGAAATTCTCAACAAAATATTAGCAAATCAAGTTCAACCATGTATACAAAGTATTAGACACCACAACCAAATGGGATATGCAAGGCTATTTCAACATTGAAAATTCAATCAGTGCAATCCACTACATCAACAGGTTAAAGAAGAAAAATAATATGAGTATACCAATTGATATGGAAAAAGCCTCAGCAGATGCTTGACAAAATTGATTATGCATTCCTCAAAAGGAATAAAAAAAAAAAAAACACTTATCAAACTAAGAAGAGGTACGCTTCCTCAACTTCGTAAAGAACATCTCAAAAAAAAAAAAAAAGGTAGCTAATATCACACTTAACATAAGAGACAAGACACTTCATCTTAAAACTGAAACACAACAACATGTCTTTGGTCAGCATTGCACATCTACTCAACACTCGGTCGTTTCCAAGATGGAGGCTTGAAGATTGACTAGTAGAAGCACAGGAAGAGAAGGAATGGTGCTGTTATAGTTGATTCATGGCACCACATGTTTATGAGAATTCATAGAATTTACAGAACAAAGGATGGAGCTTGATATATGCAGATTAGAATAACTGAGGAGGTTCAGGCATGACAGGTTGAAATGTAGACCATGACATAGAACCTAACTGTATTAGAAATGTAAGAAGGAACCTCACTGAAGGGGATGGACTGAAATGATCGTGACCTAAGTAACTCTGGAAATTAACGCTGTCTGTAGGACTAGAGGCAAGAGAACCTTCCAAGTAAACCATAAACACTGCGCTTTAAGGAGGCGCCTGGGTGGCTGGGTTGGTGAGGTGTCTAAGTTTTTATCTCAGCTCAGGTCTTGATCTCAACGATGTGAGTTCAACCCCTGCCTTGGGCTCCACGCTGGGCTCAGAGCCACTTAAAAACAAAAACAAAACACTGTGCTTTCGTAGATAAAACGGCTTCTGACAGAGTTATGGATTAACACTTGTGAAACCACTGTACGAGCACACTAGTTTTAAACCGGTAAGTAAATGTTTGGTGGAAGGTGCAAACTAGGTTTCTCCATGCTGCAGTTGGAAATTACAGATGAATAAGGAGAAGAGGCTGGAAGGACTATGTGCTACTAGATTAGAGTCAGAGACATCAGAATGAGTTCTATTTAGCTTAATAAAGATGTAGGTGATTATATATAGAAATATTTATAAATATGTGCAAACATATGGATTAATATGCAACTGCATAATATCCTGACGATAATAGCAACAGGATTCCATAGAGAAATGACTGAATATAGGGCCACAGCAAAAGTACAAATGATAGGGCCCCTTATAGGGCCAGGAAGTGAAAAACTGCTAAAAAGCAAACAATAATAATAACAATAAAACATTATGACTGGGATGAGTCAGAGGGAGGCAGGGACCAAGGGAGTAGGTTCCTAAAGGTCAAAGATGGACCATTTGACAACAAAATAAATAGAGTATTTGCTTATAATATAAAATGTGAAATATATATCTAAGAATAAAATGGTGGAATTAAATACATTTAGAAATAAATAAATGTGGAGAATAGACAAATCAGTCATGCAAAGAATCCCGAATAAATTTTGCAGATAGTCCCAACCTCAAGGAGGTGGAACCTAACTCCCCACTTCTTAGGTGTAGGTTGTGCCCAGATTTAAAGATGGATTAATTATTACCAAAAAAAAAAAAAAAAAAAAAAAAAAAGAAAGAACAAAACTCATTGAATAACAAAAGCAAAACCACAACTATAATAAAACTTCAGAATTTGTTACCTCCTGACCATCAAAACAGAGAATAATTATGGTTTAATTGGAAACTTTATGAGGATGTAAGTTAATAATATGAATGGTAAAATTGATAAGATTTGAAAATTAGTAAGTGAAAGCATAAAGCACATACCTTCAGTTTAGTTGTAAACCACTCTTTTTCCTTGAGAAGATACATTATACACATTGAAAATGATCCATCTTCCCAAAATTCCCTATAACTTCTTAAAGAAGATTATAGATACGAAGCTATAGAATTTTGAGATGGGAAGACGTGCAGAGGATCAGAAACTATGGGCCAAAACATGAGGGACTGAACAGTAGAGAGGGGTGGATTTCAACTGGGCAAAAGAGGAAGAGAATCATTTAGATGTGTAGAAAACAGGAAAGACATTTAGAAAAAAATTAAGACTTTACTTTTTTAAGTAACAGGACAAAGTTCTGCTGTTTAAGTGATCTGATCTGCATGTGGTCATAAAAATAAAGGAATATCTATTAGAATGAAGAATAACAACACAGACACAGGAACATAAAGTATTTTCTCTTGGAAGAGGCAGGTATTGACTGTTTTCATAGTGATGGAAAACCCCACTTTTCAAATTCTCCTCAAACCTCCCTCACTTGGCTTGAAAATGGGAGAAGCACAGCTTTTTCTAGAATGCAACAATCCTTTGAAAAGAGCTCCTTCTCTCTCTGCTGTTATTTTGTCTTTTCTTGCCGATGGACTGAAGCTAGGCTTTTCTCTACAACTTGGAGCCTCAGCAAATATTTCTAGATGTCAGAAAATTCCTTTTAATAAGCTGTAAAAGGTACAATGGGCATTATTTCTCTAGCCCCTTCCATCAGATGGGCCGAATGCAGCTCCAAGTACTAGGAATACTCCCTTGCGGTAGCATAACAAAAATCAAGATTTTGTTTTTTCCCACATGGACAAGAAGTTAGACAGGAGGGAGAGGAGAATGACGGAGTCTGTGCCCACCAGAAAAGGCAGGGCCACAGAAGTACAGGAACTCCTAGATCCTATTTTTTTACAACCAACTTTAGGATCCAGATTTTGTCATTCACTTTTTGTCTCCTGGCTGCAGGACAGCCCCTCCTCTTATGTTGCACGATGATTCCGAGAGGAGTAAAGACATGTAAAGAGGAGCACCTTACCTTTTAAAGATCTGTGTCTTCTTCATACACACATTCCATGAATTGTTACTTACCTACCACCCTTGGCTTCACAGGAGGTTGGGTATGTCATTATACTTAACACATGAGAATACAATATGGGGTCAGTTTGATACTGGCTTGGCAAATACCAGTTTCCATTACATCTACTTAAAAGTTTAGACAACACACACATGCAGAGACACACACAGATGGTCAATGTCCTCATTTTACTCATACGAGTGAGTCACCTACCATTTGACTGCTTACACAAACGTTTGCAATTGAATCTGGGAGACTGAAGCATATTCTGCCAAGGCTTTATATCTTTCTAGCAAAAACTTCTTATGGAAAAGTAGTACCTTTTTTAACTTTCTATTTTTTTCATTCATGAGGATTGTAAAATATAACACAGGCCTTCCTCTATATTAGTAAGAAAAAAAAAAGGGAATAGATACCAGAAACATAATATCTCAAGTAAAAAGCCAATTTCTTGTGAATGAAGAATCATTTCTTGTGAATGAAGATGGTTGATCACGGGGCTCAGAGCAAGGAAAAGCGGTCACATTAAAGGACTTGAGTGATGTGACCACACATTCCTCCTTACTTGAAAGAATATGAATTAGAGTTACTCTAATGCAGAATCCTGCCTTAATCCTGCATAAAATCCTGCAGAAATGCAGGATTTTAAAACTCATGATTAACAATCTATGCGAATAATTTCCAATAAAGGTGTAGCTGTTGTGTAGAGGCAAATTCCTGGACTTTGAGCTACCGTAATTCTAGAGTTTCCTGGGACTTCTAAAATAGTAGTGGACCTAAGAAAAGCACAAGCCTCTGTTTAATAAGTAGTAAGTTGGAGGAATTCTCACATTCATAACTGTGACTAATCCCAGAAACCCTGTGAATCAAGTGCTATTCTCCTTTCTGCTACTGACAATTTTATAACGAAAACTACTCATCATGAAATGATAACATTTAAGTTGAATTTAAGTTAAACCACAGAAGTCAGTTATTCAGAGATATTAAACGTTGGTTTCTGGAAGATCTAACAATACTTTGACAGTTTTACTTACATCACTTTTTAATTTGTGTTTTTGAAAAAGATATACTACTTCATTTTAAGATTTCCACTTTTAGTGAGAGTACTTTTCTATTGAATTTCTTTGTTTATTATGCCATCAATGCAAGTCTGATTTTTTGAAAAATGAATAGACAAGTGCTCCGTTAAGGAATCTTAGAAAGACACTCTATAGGTTGGGGAAGATCCTTTTCTGTCTTTGACCTTTTGAAATTGTGTTTTAGAATAGTAAATGGTCTCCCATTCAGAGCAGGTCTCATTATGTCCATTCCAGATTCTCTCCACTTAAGCCGGGAGGAGGTTATTAACATCTTTCAGAGGGAAATGAATGGAGTAGTCAGAAGAGATGCTCATGTGAATATGGACTGGTTCAGGCCTCTTTTTGCCATGAAATAATTACTGTTGCAAAATACCAGCAGGTGTTGAAAGAGCAGGATTAATTTGTAAGAGTTGAATGACATCATTTCAAATGGCTTATTAAACACTAATTAGATTTCAAAATTGTGTGACTCTCCATATACTTATGTCAGGGTGGGGAAGTTTAAACATCTGCTTTCTCTATGATGGAGGTGAATAAGGTCACAGTTTAATTTTCTAGGTGAGAGTTTATCAAATGCAATCAAAATGGAGATATCCAACATCATGTTTTATAGAATGAAGAGTATATTTAAATCTCCATGTCTGTCCTCAGTGTTCTTAGCCAACTAAGGGACTGTATTAAACAGTATAATCCCTTGATCTGCTGTTTGTAATTCAGAGCATTTTTGTAATGAGGTTACTTCAGATGAATTGTTCAATAAGAACACAACAGTCATGGATTGAAAAAGACTTTCAAAGAGTGGCCATGCTAAATAATACCACGTTTTGTCTTTGTAAATGTGGTGATACAGTGTTTTATTTATTCAGTGTTAATAACACATTTTTGTTTCCTAAAATGCTGTTTCATTACATAAAATACTTTAACAAGTAAAGCTCTCTGGGGATATAATATTAAGCTAATATAATGATCTTAAAGAATAACACGGGTGTTTTAACTAGAGATAATATATTTCAGGCAGATCTCTTATGCCTCGGCCTATAGGACACAATAGCAAATACACTGGAAATTGAATCAAAGATAATAGCAGATATAATGACAAAATAGATGACATTCTGAACTGACAGATAACCCACTGCTGCTGTCTCAACACGGAAAACAAAATAAAATAAAAGAGCAGAATAATACTTAATATCAACAGGTTAACAACAAAACTCATTTCACCTTTACCCTCTAATTGTACAGGGACATTTGCAGAGTGAAAGTCCCCTAAATTCATAACAGTGACTGCCTGTCCCAGCGCCTGTCTCTGTCTTCCTCCTCCGGACCCTCCTCCTCACTCACAGGGGATGCTCCAGTGGGCGGCTGAGCCACAGTGGGACTAGAGAGAAGAGAAAACATGCATTACAACACTTACAAAATACCCTCTTGGGGCACCTGGGTGACTTAGTCAATTAAGCGTCTGGGGTCATGATCCCAGCATCCTGGGATTGAGTCCCACATTGGGCTCCCTGCTTGGCAGGGAGCCTCTCTCTCCCTCCACCCTTCCCCGTGCTCCTGCTTCTTCTTCTCTCTCTCTCTCACTCTCTCTTGCTGTCTCTCTTATATAAACAAATAAATAATAAATAAATAAAATCCTCCCAAGTCTTGAACCAAGAAGAAAAGTGAATCAAATCTCTACACTAAAAAGCAGCATTATATTTAAATTATATTTAAATCTATTGCCATGCTGTCATCAGCCCTCATAAAGCCACATGGTAGAGGACCTGCAGCAGGGGACCACGTGTGACCAGAGCGCACTGCTCCTTTTGCCCAATAATGCAGGCTCAAATGATAGAGAGCAGCTTGTCTTTCTAATATTTTTATAGTCTCCTTATTATGGATATTAGACATTAATTTTGTCTTTATGTTTTTAAATATTGCATTTAAATGACTGTCTGGATTACTGAGGTTTTATTTGAATCTCTTTAAATTCTGCTCCAAAGCAAGTGAGTGCCTCAGTCTCCTCTGCCTTACCAGCTCTGAGGTTGGTATTTCAGAAGTGGTCCATGTTTGATCTCACCAATGGTGGCTTGCTTTCTTTTTTCTTTGTCTTTTTTCCTTTGGTATTTGTTTTCACATTCATTCCCAGATTTTCTCAGGAATGACAGGTCAGGTGTCAGCAAATATATAACATCTGAAATTATGTTGTTGATTTATTGATTTGACTGTTTGTTTTTATTTCCTACTCCTCCCCATCCTTATGCCCACTGGGAAAGCCAATTCCATTATCTCTTCCCCTGGTCTTCCATCAGCTTTCTGGGCACACAACAGACACCCAAAGACTACCTGTTGAATGAGTGATTCTGTAGTTTTGGCTTGCTTTGTTTTTTGTTTTTGTTTTTTGTTTTTTGTTTTTTTCTTTTGGCATGGAGCATGTACTTTTCTGGGGGGGAAAAGGAGTTATCATTTCCCTGGGAATTTATCAGTTATCATTGATACATGATATTTAGAAGTCACTTCCCTGAGAATTTACCAATTATCATTCAATGTATGCAATCAAAGAGAAGAAAACTGAAATCATATTTTTATCATCACTCATACAAGCTCTATTGGCCATTTTTATCAAACTGTAGGTAAGAATTTCCATGCTGATATTAGCCTAAGCAAAAGAGACACTAACTGGATGGTATCAATGGTAACAGACCCATTTGCCTCTGCTAGAGGTTCTGTTTTAAAGTCATAATGGTTGAGGCCAGAATGGTTGGTGGAGTCTTCTGTGAAATGTGTTATCTACTGTGGTCAACAGTTTATCATATAAACAGAGGCAGTAGCTAAGATTTGAAAGGTCTGATATCTTTGTATGAAAACTAATTTAACTGCGGCATACAAGCCATTTGGAAAAAAGTATTATCTGGTGCTAAGGACAATAAGGCAACAAGTTAGCAAGGTTTCTGGCAGCGTATTAGAGGGAACATTAACAATATGGACAGATCTAGCACAAAAGCAGCCTGAAAAGATTAGATGAGAGATATCTCATCCTTTCAATTACTGCAGATCGAAAATTAGCTTACCACAGCCCTGATACTTATTCTTACTTGAAATATTGTGTCACTTTTCAACCAGACTCCTTGAATGGATTGACTGATGATTCATTCATTCACTCATTTCAAAATATGTATTTAGTAACTTCTAAATGCATCGCTTTGTCCTAGATAGTGGGGACATGGAATGAGTGGTATTTTAAAAACAACTAAAGATATGAATAAACGGACTTGGAATAATGAGCAACAACCTAGTTCTAAAAACAGCTGAAGTGTAAATAGCGCTGAGCTCAGGGCCATGCCAATATTAATATGGATTGAAAGTTTTTAGAAGATGAAAGTTAAGACATCACTCATTGTGACATAGTTCTAAGAGAACAAGTGGGTGGCAAGAGCACAGAATGGCTATATTTCTATCTCCAATAAAAGTAGAATATTGGATGACAGAATGTTGCCGTGACAGTTTTGTCTGTTGCCCCAAAAAAGTTTTATGAACTGCTGGATCTATCCAATTGACTTTGCAACAATCAATTGTTAAGACTGATGAAAGCTCTGATTGAGGGGAAAATGGCCTTCTAGGAACATGCAGCAGTGACTCGAGTCTTAGCAGCCCACACAAGCAAAATGAAAATGTAGAATGGACAGTGTCTACAGATCCAACCATACCAAAAATAATCAAATCACAAAAAATGTACAGGCAAAATGTCTTCTACACTTTGGCTTCGTTTTCCAATTCAATATTTTTATGGTGAAATAGACAATGTTCTTTGTAAGAGCATGAACCAGGCATCCTGAAATTTCTTTTGAGATCCCCATTTGGTGAATCAATATTATCTGTTGACACCTTGACCCTGAACTCACAGCGACATGTGGGCACCACCACAAAGACAGGTGCCGTGGTTCTGATTCGGAACAGTTTGCTCAGGTCACAATCCTTAAGCATTCCAGATAGCCCATAGCAGTGACCTTTCCAACATAAACGTACACTCTCGGTTAGGTTGTAGTTTCTTTATCTTACGTCACTTTGACGGTACAGTATTTAATAATACTAGTTAAACAGAGCAACTCAAATTATTTAGGGGGTCACTAGTCCATACTCAGGTTACTGGGAGCATCAATTACTAAAACACTAGTAGAATGTCATAAGAATGCAGCAACTCCCCATTCGTCTACTGAAGAAACTCCTACACAGTGTTTTGCTGGCTGCAGGTGTTTTAGTATACTAGTTGTTTTAATTCTGCAGTAGCTGATAAAAGTTTTATCCTTGATTTTTTTATTATTTTAATTGCTACCCAAATTCTTTTGTGGGAAGCCTGTCCTATGAAAATAGTGTCTGTATAAAAAAGTTCTATTTAGCTCTCTATTTTATTGACTCCTCTATATAGAAAAACGTCTAAGTAACAAAAAGGAACAGAACAGTAAGCCTAATATTATTGAGAGGTAAGCATTGTTTGCGTGTTGTGTGTAACCCATGTCTGCAATTAATCAAGTAATTCTATAATTAATAAATTATATGAACTTCTAAATCCTTTAAAAATTCATGTATAACCTTAACATAATTTCATTTCACTATATTTCTAGGACTGGGATAAATAATTGTAATATTTATCTTTAAAATAAAGTCTTTGAGCCACACTTTCTAACATTGTAAGTCCCTGTAGCTATCAAGCAGTTAAAATATAGCTAAACCAAATATTTGAAAACACACATGAACACACATACCACACTCATATACATTATTTAGTGTAAAAATACACTACAGATTTCCATCTGTACCAAAAAACAACACAAAAACATAAAATACCTCCTAGATTATTACAGCCCCAAAATAACCTGTTACAATTTCCATCATTATCAATTTGTATTCCCTGTTTTGAACACGATATAAATGGAATCATGTAGCAGTTAAAGAAAGCATAAAATGCCTTATTGATAATTTTGTTCACTTTAAGTTGAAATAAAATTTTAATATTAGATAAAATAAAATATTGACATCATATATGTATATGTGTGTGTGTATATATATACATATATATATACATACTTTTAACTTTTTTTTAAATGTTACTAGGACAAAATTTAAAATTGCCTATGTGGCTCAGACTATGCATTGATGGGACAGCACAGGGCTAGATTGTCCTCAGATAATGGAAATGGACTTGAACCTGCATATATTAAAACAGATGTTTAAGTTACAACATGAAATAATGTGGAAATAGCAAAATAGTTAGGTCAGTTGAATAAAACAGGAACCCAGGAGTGAACTCTAGTGTATATATACGAGAACACACATTTTAATGGAATAGGGTAATAGATCAATTTTATCATAATTGAGTAGCAATAAAAAATGCTGAGGTTATTTATTAACTGTTTAATAATACGTTAATCTTATCTTTTTTCATCACCCGCAGCAGTCACAACATAAATAGTGGAAAATAATATATCGATAAATTAAAGCACATGAAAATCGCCAACTGGTTTAGTCTTCTTGGCCTGCCATAACAGGATACCACAGTCTGCATGGCTTAAAATAGAAATTTATTTTCTCATAGTTCTGAAGCCTCGAAAGTTCGAGATCAAGTAAAATAGGATTTAGTCTCTGGTGACCGTTCTTTTCCTGGCGTGTACGGGTACAGTCACCTTCTTGCTCTGTCCTCACATGATGGAGGAGCCGAAAGGGGACAGTGAGCTCTTGGATGCTCTCCTTATAAGGATGCTAATCCTGTAAGAGCAGAGTCCTCACTCTTGCAATCTTATTTAACCTTAACTACCTTTTTATAGGCCCGATGTCCATATAGAGTTACGCTGCATTAGAACTTTATATGCATTTGGGGAGAGGGACACACAATTCAGTCCATAATGCCAATTTTATTAAAAACTGGTGTAATAATAAAAAGGCAAGTGAGAAATCGTAGATAAACTAATTCCTAGGAATAATGTAGAAAAAAAAAAAAAAGAAAAACTGCCCATAATATATAAGCTACGTGATAAGCATAAGGTAATAAAGGAAGTAAAAATGTTCATGAACTACTATTGGAGTTCACATTAGTATAATTAATCTGTAGAGAAATTTGGAATACAGATGAAATCTAGAAATACGTGTTTAAAATTATATATATAATTAAATCATTATTGGTAATAGTAAAATAATAAAACTAATGCAAATGTTAGATATTTTATTTAACACAAAATAGTGTACAGACATAACAAAGATTTTCTCCTTCAGCAAACACTAGCCAGGCTCCTAACCAAGGAGATAACTCTCTCCTTGGTTAGACCTCAAACTTGCCTGATAAAGGCTCCAACACTAACACAGTTTCCAGCCATTCAGGGACAAGTCTCTGCAGTCCTCCCCTTACAGGGCCTGGCTGAGAAAACTCAAGGCTACCAGAAGCATTCACTGTTCCAGTCAACAGCTGAAGAGCCCTCTACCCCAGACCCTGTGGGGCTGTAAGAGCTTAGCTTTTGTGGCCCCCGTCCCAAACCCAGGAGGTGTCATGTAGGACAACCTCCCCTCCCCACTTTCTGTAATGGTTTTCTTGACTCTGCACAAGTCCTCACCAACCCCCCTCTGTCACTCTCCCTTCAAAGTATCTGGTCACCTCTGCACAAATCAGAATGAACTCAGCTCTTTCCCCCACTGTCTATGGTTACTGCATAAAATCTGTTTGTCCTAGTTTAGCTGCCGTCTGCTGTTGTCTTTGACAGTGGTATGATAAAATATGATATAATCATGGGAATCATGGCTGTAGGAAACAATTTACAAAAGTATAACATGCATATAGGTGCATACAGATATGTGTGTGTTTAAATACACACACACACAGCTGGGTGAGAACCATTATCCATCATGCACAATTTGCTGACCTTTATGAAGAGGCCTTGGTGGTGGCGGTGAGTGGGGGGGCACTGTAAAGATTCACTACACCCCACTGAAGTGACACACGGTGAATGATCCAAATGCATGTGACTTTAATCTTCTCATTTCGTTAGTGTCCTTTATGAAAGATATTTCTTTTGTAAGTTGAAGAAAATTAAGAAAAATACAAAAAGAATAAAAATAAATCAATCAAGCCCTCCAGAACTATGGATAACCCTTCTGGAGTTATCTTTCATATTTTTCTTCAGTTTTATGGTTGTTTTCACTGAGCTCAGTCACAGAGTTCTGTTTAAAATAGGTTATTTGTGGGGCGCCTGGCTGGCTCAGGAGGTTAAGCACCTGGCTTTGGCTCAGGTCAGGATCCCAGAGTCCCAGGATCCTGGAGTCCCAGGAGCAAGCCCTGGATCAAGCCCAGGATCGAGTCCTACACTAGGCTCCCTGTTCAGCAGAGAGGGAACCCTCTGCCCCACTTGTGCTCACTCTCTCTTGCAAATAAATAAAATCTTTAAAACATAGATTATTAATACTATTTGTTGATGTGATCATTTATCTTTTTTTTAAAGATTTATTTATTTATTTATTTGAGAGAGAGAAAGCAAGCAGGGGAAGAGGCAGAAAGAGAGGGAGAGAAAATCTCAGACTCCCCACTGAGTAAGGAGCCTGACTCTGGGCTTGATCTCACAAACCGGAGATCATGACATGAGCTAAAATCAAAGGAGTCCAAGGCTCAGCTGACTGAGCCACCTGGGCAGCAAGGTGTGATAGTTTTTCTACTAGTGTATCTATTATGATCCTGTGTTATTATAAGAACACAGATTCTGAATACCATTTGCCCAGTCTCAGATTCCAGCACTCCCATGTTGGCTGTGTGACCATGGGCAAGTTACTTAACTATTCTGTGCATAAGTTTCTGCTGCTCTTTAAATAGTAGTAATGTGTAGAATATATACTATATAGTATATACACACACACACACACACACACATATGTATGTGTATATATATGCACACACACACTAATGTATATATGTATATAAACACTAATCATATATATATATATATACACATATAAGTAAAATGTAAATGAAGTTTGCATACAAGAGTATATATATATATATATATATATATATATATATATATATATCTCCAAAGAGGAGGAAAAAAAAATGTTGACCTTTATTTTACTTGTAGTCCTTAGGGTAAATGGTTTTAAGGCTTCCATGATTCTTCATTTATTATTGATTCCACATTGTGACAAAATATATTGATGCTTGTTGAAATATTTAATGTGTCTTGATTTTTAATTTCCTAACATTAAAAAAAATTAAATATACAGGTTTCACTTTTAATGGTCCAACATTTTGTTTGCAATTATTTGACTTATTTTTAGATATGTATATTTTACACAAAATCTGGGTAGATATTTTTGTTTGATAAAATATGAGAATCATGTTTTTTGCTTTGTAATAGGAGAATTTAATCTGTAAAATTTAACAAATCTCTAGTTGAACTGATATATTTTGTGCCTCAGTTCCAGACCACTGCAATAAAACGGATTAATTGTTTCGGCTTCCCAGGGCATATAAAAGCTATGTTTTACACTGTGTTTTAGTCTATTAATCATGCAAGCATAATATCTAAAAAGAACAAAGCACATGCCTTAATTAAAAAATATTTGATTGCTAAAATGTGCTCCATCACCTGAGCTTTCAGTGAGTCATAATCAATGATCAAAGATCAACATAACAAGTATAGTAATGATGAAAAAGTTTGAAATATTGTAAGAATTACCAACATGTGACCCAAAGACACAAAGTGAGCAAATGCTGTTGATAAAATGATCCCAATAGACCTTAATTCAGGGTTGCTACAAACCTTCAATATATATATAAAAAATGCAGTATCAGCGAGATGCAATAAAGCAAAGAGGAATAAAATGAGATAAGCCTGTATTCTATATTTTACTCAATATTTAATTTTTCTTTATTAAAATACTTTGCCAATTACCTACTTTTAATTTCTAGTAATTTTAAATGTGTGCTTATATCTTTTTATATTTTTGATCCTTTTTATTACATATTTTAATTTTTAAATTTTAATAATTATTTTATTTGTATTCAATTTTAGGTATGTTTATAATTATCCACTGGCACTTTTATTTTTAACTATTAATCTTATGCCAGTACATTTGCAACACATTTATACTTCTAGAATAGTTTTGCTTTTCCTCATTGTGAAGGTTTCCTTTATAGATATGTGACAGAGTTCCCCTTGTGTTCTACTATAAAGAACTTGATATGGTTTTGAATTCTTGGTAACAGAATCCTCTTTAAAACTCTCTAAAAAATTGCATTCAGTTTTGTCAAAGTTGAAGTTTTTAAAAAGTGCTTTTAGAGGCTCTTTTGGAATTTATTTTATTTCTTCATGTACACTGTTTGCATCTGCAGAAGTCTGTAGTACATAGTCTTTATTGACAGCACTGACCTCCTAACAGGCTTTGAGACACAGTGTGACACAATGTATTTCTTGTTTAATAAAGCATAAAAGACAGAAGCTGAAATCAAATTCACATTTAGAATAAAAACAAATTAGCAAACATATTTCAAAATAGAAGCATAAGAGGACTTTTTCATTTAGTAATGTAAATTTAAAGTGAGCATACCATATGGACAAAAAAGCAAAACTTTAAGTATAAAGAATAACTTTCAAAATAAGCATGGATATGAAACGTGTGTTGAATGAAAAACAGTAAATAACGGGAGACTCTCTGACCCATTTTCTCAAGAAATAGGAACAAGGCAACCCATGGTTTGTAGATGAAACAACAGGCATGAGGAGAAGACCGTGGGTGGAACAACTGATTCCCTACACTCAAAAAGTAATTCAGTGAAAGTACTTCAGTGTCCTATTATATGAAGGATATAATAAATCCCAATGATTTATTTGTTGGAAAATTTCTGAATGCACCAGAGATCAAAGAAATGGCAAGTGATAGGATTATTAAGTTAGCTTGTATTTACATTATGTGAAAATATAGATTTATTTTAAGGTTTCATTATAAGTTGAGGAAGTCATTATGTATTATGACATTATGTATTGTGTACTATGACAAAACTCAAGGTGTAAGTGTAACTGATTTTTCTAAAATAAAGTCACTCTTCTTTGGTTTCTTTTTGTAATTGACCTGCCACCTTCCATTCTTTACATTTAAGTGACACATGATACACATTCTTCACAAATACATCTTGAGTCTCAGTGACCTAATTTCTTTCAAATAAATCTCAGGCTCTGGAGAGTCTGAGGGCATATGCTTATGTCATTAAATTCAGATCCTATTTCAAATTTAAATGAAAAAGATAATTTTACTTACAAGGTGTGAAGTTATCTAATGATGTCTTTCAATTCATATATGTGAATATTCTAGAGTATTTTAATTGTCTTCACAAGATGAGATTTTTAAGTTCTATTTCCATTGAAAAGTTCAAAATGATCACTTTATAATTACTAACATTGAGATTCATGGTGAAAATTTCCCTGTCTCCTTAATTTTCAGGTAATACTTTGATGCTCTAATTTCTGCCAAAGTAGGCAATGCTGCTAATACTAAATCCCCCCAAAATGATGGAGAAATTGAAGTAATTAGTTTCAAATGTCTTCAGTAAATAATAATTTCTAAAATGTTAAGACTTGACCTTTTAGAGGTAGAAGGTGTTCAATAAAAGAAAGTTATCTAAAATACATTACTATTGAAAGAGTTGTTTTTCTTTTAAAACATGATCAATACAGGGGAAAAACATTAAGAATCCAGTCTCTGTTTGTATATAACTGATTTATTTTAATCAAAAACCAAATGTAAAGTGTAAAACATCTTTAAAATTATGCCTACCTATCTTTCTGTAATGCCAAAAAGACTTTATTTAACCTCGTATCTCCTGAGGGAAAGCCACCCAGTATGTGAACAATGTGGTTTAGTAAAGTATGTGAGATGAATTTATAAAATCTTATAAAAGTGTTGCAGTGAGATATACCACTGTTCTCTTTCAGTGTTGTTTTTGTCTTTTTTGTAAGTATCTAACTTGTCAAGCCAGGATAATCTATAACAGTTAATTAGCAAAACTTTTTGTGCATTTTCAATTTTATCTTTCCATATGCTGATAATTTAGATTTGCATAATGGATTGCACTCAGTAAGTGTTCAATATTTTTTTTCAATTTTATCTAAATATAAATTTCAAAGAACAGTACCAAAATTAAGTATGAGAATTGAAAAGCTCAAATTCACTGAATATAGTTTGTAGCATTTAACCTCAGTATCCTGCCATAACCCATTGTTGGTGTCTCACTAAAGTTGTGTGCCTTTTGATTCATTATGTGATGGACATTTAATCCTACTTGCTATATAACTCCTGGTTGCTTCCTACTTGGGATGTCTATTTTGACTCAGAAAATGGCCAGGGGCACAGGACCATCTGCTTGAAGTCACTGTTAGACCACATGTATACAGCATGTCTGATCACATTCAACATGGCCAATTAGAACAAGAAATTTTTAAGTGAAAATGACTTAATGAAGGTATAGTTCACAAATTTCCATACAGATGAGTGATTGGCAGATTTAACTAACGTTCTGAACAAATTCTAAAATTATTCCATTACCTGAGAACTTCTCCAAGATACAGCCTTTCAGATTCAGTCCATCCCTGCTGAAATCGTGCTCTGACATTTTCAAGAGCAAGGAATCCTGAATAGATTTCCTTGGATATCAAAGCCCCTTCCCTGAGAGAATATCAGATTCCTTCACCAGTGTGCCTTTCTCACAGGATGTGTATTTTTCAGTAATTTAGCTACCTCTGTGTAACCTTTAGTAATTCTTTGGTATCAATGTGGTATTGTGAGCTGTTTTGCCACAACTGGGCATTCCAACCCCTTGCACTTTGCCCTCATCTCTCTTGAGATCTATGTGACATCCACGGAGTCACCTTATCCCACACCCCTAAAATGTGGCTGTGACTACATTGTCCTCCATAATTTTATTTTCCATCCCTCAAGAGAGAACTACATTTATTTACCAGGTTCTTGTTCATGATTTCTACCTTTTATTTCACTAAAAACCTCAAATTCCTTCATAAATCTATGTTCTTCCCAATATTGAATATTAGAATGCATATTAACATCAACTCATCTAATATTCGTCTATGTGGACAGGTTATCAAACAGCAATAGAATGAATCGATAAGCAGAAATGAGTTCTAGGGGCACCTGAGTGGCTCAGTGGTTTAAGCCTCTGCCTTTGGCTTGGGTCATGGTCTCGGAGTCCTGGGATCCAGCCCCACATCTGGCTTTCTGCTCGGCGGGGAGCCTGCTTCCCCCTCTCTCTGACCGCTTCTCTGCCTGCTTCTGATCTCTCTCTCTGTCAAATGGAATCTTAAAAAAAAAAAAAAAAAGAAAGAAATTAGTTCTAAACTGACATCATCTGGTTTCATATGAAGTTCTAGACTTACTAGTGACCACGGGCAGCTTTTTCAATGTGCCAGTCCTCAGTTTTCTTTATAAAATCTGAACCTCATTGTGCCTAATCAGAAAGAGGTGATAAGGAGTAACTTAGCACTATATCCATCAAAATTATAAGTATTATACAGGTATTAGTCAAACTGAAATTGGGCATCTAAACAGGACATATTTTTTTTTAAAAGATGCATCTATGTATTTGAGAGAGAGAGGATGAGAGAGAAAATGGGGGAGGGGCAGAGGAAGACAAGGAATCTCAAGCAGATTCCCTGCTGAGCATTGGACCCCCCCTACCCCACCCCAGGCAGGGCTCCATCCCACAACCTTGAGATTATAACCTGAGCCAAAATCCCAAGCTGGCCAGGTGCCCCAGGACATATTTAACTCTGTATTTCATTTGTATACTGAAAACCTGAGTGTTTTTAAGGCTATTAACATTTAAGAACAGTATATATATATATATGGTTATATATATATAACCATATATATATCTATATATGGCACATGGCAATATATACAAAGAAGGACAAGGCAATCTTCATATTTCAACTATTAATTGAATTAATATGAGAAGATATGTCCATTAATTATGGATTTAGAAGTTAAGACTGTCTGGCATGGTATGATGTCACATTTTCATGGTAACTCTAGCTAATTCAGAGAGGTAGAGTGAAGAGAATAGTGGCTTAACTGTTAAAAATAATATTAATTTTCTCATAATGAAAAATATTACAACTGAAACAAACATAATAACTATAATATTATGAAGTAAATATTTATAAAATATTTTTTAAAATTTATTCAGAAAACTGGACAACATACATAAGAAAAATAGTTTTGTGTTGTTTTTTACGAGAGAGTGCAAGTGAGGAGGGGCAGAAGGAGAAAGAGAGAGAGAATTCTAAACAGGCTCCATGTCAGCATGGAGATCCATACGAGGCTCGATCTCACAACCCTGGTATCATTAGCTGAGCCAAAATCAGGAGTTGGAGGTTTAACTGACTGAGCCACCCAGGCACCCCAATAGTTTTTTTTTTTTTTTTAACCATGCTTATCTAGATAGGACAGTAGAATTTAAACAACTGTCAATTACTTTGTGAAAATAAAACTTTGAAAAATAAAATAATTGGCAAATTATTCCATAAAAGACTAATTACACATAATTGAAACTTTCTAAGTATGTATGTATCTATGAAATTGTCATAACATTCAGGATAATGAACATATCTCCCACCTCTAAAGGTTTACATACTCACTTAAGGGTCACATTAGTAATTGGAGTTGCTTCGTAATCATTTGGTTTTATCTCTTTCACTCTTGTTCCTCCTCTTGGGGAACACTTGATCTTACTTTTCATTATATAGCAAACTGCAGCTTCTGGAATTTCTACACTTCTTTTGAGATTCACCGTATTATAGGATGCATTCATTAAACAGTCTTTTTTACTGCTAAATAGTATTCCGATCTGTGAATATACTGCATTTATCATCCATTCACCTGAGATGGGCATTTGAGTTGGTTTCTATGTATTTTTATCTATTAGCAAAACTGCCATGAACTTTCTTGCACAGGTAATTATTTAGACATGCTTTCATTTCTCTTGGGTAAGTGTCTTAGAGTGGAATGTCTCGAGCATATGCTAGATACATATTTAACTTTTAACAAAATGCCGAACTATTTTCTAAAGTGATTTCCACAGTAGAAGAGAGTTCCAGCCATACCACATCTTCACCAACACTTGGTTTGTCCTTTCTTTGTCATTTTAACTTTCCAATAGACATAAAATGGTAACTCACAATTTTAATTCGCATCTCCACAATGACTCATGATGAGCAACTTCTGTGTTCTTATTTTCCATAGATGCATCTACTGGGATGAAGTATCTGTTCAGCTTGTCCACTTTCTTATTAGTTTTGTTTTTTTCTTGTCACCGTGTAGCAATAGTTTTTGTATATTCTTCGTGAAAGTCTTTTATCAGATACATGATATAAAATATTTTGTTTCAGCCTGTGTCTTATCTCTTAAATTTTCTTAGAAATATCTCTTGAAGCAAAAGAGTGTCCAACTTTGATGAATTCCAGTTGGATGCTAATGTTTTAATGGATCATACTCTTGGTATCACATAAGAAATCCTTGACCTAAAGTTGCAGCTGGTGCTGGTTATGCCTTCTTATAGATATTTTACAGTTTTAGTTCCTATAGTTAGATTCATGTTCTACTTTGTGCATAATCCCATCCCATAGGATGGGATTTAATCCCATAGGAAACCTTCACAGTTATATATCAGAATGAATAGTATATAATGCCAATGTTTAATGAGCCTCATACTTCTATGTGCCAAACAAATTAAGTGTGATAAGCAAATGAAGAAAAATATTATGCATGGATCACTGGGCATGGTACATAAACAATGAATTCTGGAACACTTGAAAAGAAATAAAATTATGGAAAGAACAATTTAATTAATAATATTAGAGGCCATAGCAATTTATACAATCAGCTCTTTCTCTCTCTCTGTGTTAGTGTCTCTCTCTCTCTCTGCACTTCTGTCTCTGTCTCTGTCTCTATTTATCGATGTATCTATCTTCTAAAAAAAAACAAGCAAATAAAAAAACTCAGAAGGTAAATATTTTCCTTAGAAGATACA